>CM050412.1:10586286-10765377 GCA_027564155.1 Gymnocypris eckloni scoliostomus | reverse complement strand
ACACGTTCAAACGTTTTCAACTCTATGGTATACATTCCACTGCACATCTTGTTATAGCTCTTTAGATCTCTGCTTGTTGTTGGGTAGCTTGGTTTGAACTCTGCCTTGTGCCTTGTGTTACTCCAGTAGCAATGAATATAGTGCGCAAGCTTGTGGCAAGAACCACCATACAATCACACCAAAGCCTGTTCTTAAGAACATAGAATTTATTTTAAGAAATTTAAGAAACTTCTTTCTTAAGATGATTTTGGTGAATCTAACCCCAGTACAATAGTATGTTATTCAAAACACAGCATAATAAATAATAATAAAAAAAAAAAAAATCTATGTCCTTTTGTCCTAAACTATACATACTCCACATATAATTCATACAAGAGTCATGTTCTCTAAAGCAGCTTGCATAAGATAACATTTCTTACAATCTAGCCATCACCCTAAGATGTGTGCTACAGACCTGTCTATATGACATGAATAGAGCAGAAAGTTCCAGATACAGTACACACATCCTAACAGAGCTATTGGCAGGTGACAACAGCTAAGCACCTTAAAAATAGGAAGCTGCTTTGTCGCTGACCCCTTCAAATAAGAGCTTAGGCAGCTTAAGTCTTTACCTATAATAGATGAGAAAACTTTCAGGGCTCCATGCATTTTACCTTAAAGTTTTCTCACTGCCTAAGCTCTCTTATTTGAAGGGGTCAGCGACAAAGCAGTTTCCTAATTTTAAGGTGCTTAGCTGTTGTCACCTGCCAATAGCTCTCCAGAAAAAAATGGCAACATGGTTTCTCTGCATCACTGCTGCACACAGACTCATTGTTGCTTAATAAAAGACAAAGACAGCATTGTGTCCAAAGCAGAACATTACTAACTGCTCAATGGGCTTGGAATGACCTAAATGACAGAATGTTAAACCAAAATCAAGCGCAGAAATCTCAATGAAATTAAAACATGATTGAAAAAAAAATAATAATAATACAGTTACAATGAGAATACTGTGTTTATATATGTTTTAGAGCCGTCAATCTAGTCCAACTAATTATTAATTCACACACACAATAACATAACACAATAAATAATTCTGAATGGTAAGCAAATGTGTTAATAAATGAATGAATCAATAATTCAACCAGAGTGTTAAAAAATGAATCGAGGAACAAATTAAGTTACTAGTTGTGTCAGAAATTAACTTACATGATGCACCATTTTGCAACGGTGTCTAAAGCCTCAAGACCTTAAATTACGATTTACACATTTTTGAGATTTTTGAGCTTGTGACTGACATTTTTAAGTCTTGCTGTTACAGATATGTAGTTAGTCATCGGAGTCACTGAATCATTCACTTAACCGACTTTAGTTTTTTATTGTGATCTTATCCCAAAAAAAAGAGTCACCTATCTTGAAAACAAAACTTTAAAACATATAAATCTATAATAAAGTGATAAATAATGACAGTATTTTGTTTAGTGAATGTTTCATCTAACTATGATTATAAAAACAGCTTGAGCTGTGGGCTTTCTTCTTTTGTTACAGTTTAATGTTAAACACAGTCTAATCTAACGAACTAAAATAAATCAAAAGACTGTTTTACACACCTTCATGTAGAGTTTTATCTTTCAAACTGATGGTTTCTAAGACACCCAGATGCACACGGCTCAACAGGTGGAAAATCTTGCTTTAACGTATTTAGGGTTGTCTACAGACAAACACCATCTCCTGCCAGAAAGTTAACAAAAACGCAGAACAGAAAATCCACCTTACAATGTTCACTGCCTGGTCTTCTTCACATCTCAAATGTAGAATAGTCGTGGGGTAAAAATCTATTCAATTATGAAGAGTTTAGAGGCAGTAGTAATGTCCCACCCCCTATCAGAACAGACAACACATCACTCGCGGCTCAGCTGTGCAGAAATGACAGCTACAGCGCATACACACACACACACACACACACACACACAGGTTAAAACCTAAGTCCCACGACACGCTCACACAGCCAACGCAATGCAAAACAACAGTACTGAGAGACAACTTAAAGCTCACCTGAGAACTAATTAAGACAATTTAACTGTTTCTGAGAACATAACACTCATGATAATGAACTGTACTCTGTTGTGTAACATATGCTGTGTGTTTATGCGTGAGGACCTCTCATGAGAAAAAGTCATGGTTGCTTTAGAAGGGCACATAAACAAAGACTAGGAAGTGACATAAACTGGAGTACATAAAGCTCACAGTATGCCAACAACACCACAGCAAAACTTTTGAATAATTAGAATCTTTATCTCAAATCATTACAATTAAATCAATTTAACAATTGCTTAATTACAGTCAAATTGTACAGTATGTGCAAATCCATTATTGGTGGAAAACTAAATATAGCCTCTGTAGAAGTTGGAAGAAGTTAAATATATATATATTAGTGGTGGTCATATCGGCGTTAACGTGCTGCGTTAACGTGAGACTCTTATCGGCGATAAAAAATATCGCCGTTAATCTATTCTCAAAGTTGGGTTGGGAGCTGGGTCTATACTACGCAAGCTATGATGACTTTCACCCTGATATTTTAGCGGATGTATACCTAGCCGAATTGCACTGTAGGGGCGAACGAGTCTTCGAACTAGAGGCTCGCAGTCCGCGATGGACAGATTGTTAACGGCTGGTCTGTGTGGTAATACAATAGAGGTTCAGCATTCGACCCGAATCGCTGGTCCCAAATACTTTCGGTCGGGTTTCGGGTTAATGTTTAATGGATAGCTTCGGCTCGGGTCGGGTCGGGTTTGTAGCTAAACCAAAACTATATGCAGAGGCTTCTGCTTTCATAGACGCACGCACGCACACACATATCAGAGATCGCGCACAAACAGCACGGAAACTTTTATTAGTAAAATAGCTCGACAGGCTTCTGACTCGCAAGTCACAACATTATATTTATCTGCAATGAGGCGGCAAAATCGCTGTTTTTGAAGTAACTAAGCCTCATTGCTTGTAGAGAGAGAGCGCAGACGAGGTTCACATGCACGCGCAACTTTACTCGGTCTCTCTCTCTCTCTCTCTCTCTCGCCGCTCGGTCTCTCTCTCTCTCGCCGTCTCTCTCTCTCTCTCTCTCAAATAAATGATTAATTCATTCAAATAAATACAATCTTATTTAAGAGCTTATGTCTGATTTAAAGTAGACAGAATGCTAACGAGCCTTAACTGACAAAAAATGACCATAATTTGCACGGTCATCATCTTCTTGTCCAAACAAAATTCATAAACTCTGCAGAATGTATGCGATCACAGACCTGATGTTCACAAACTTTCATAACTGGTAAATGTTTGTGAAATGGCAGAGCCTTGATTAATCCGCTTTGCATGCAATGGTGAAATGCAATATTTTTCCTTTTTTTTTTATGGGCGGTGGGGGTGATTTCGGTCGGGTTCGGGCTCTAAATTTAACTGTGCCGCTCGGTCGGGTCAGACGATCTCGGTACGGGCCGGGTTCGGGCTTCAGTTTTGAGCCCGTGCATACCTCTATAATACAATCGGGCAGGACATCCAAACGCCACCTATCATTCATCAACCTCAAATATGGCTTTTCATCTGAAAGATGTATGTAGCAACTTTACATGGCCGCTCAATATGATGTTAACCTAGAGAAATGTGCGCTATTGAAGTCTTTGTGTGGAAGCTGCTTGCTGCAAGACAGGCTCCGTGCGCTACTTGCTCTTAAAATCTCCGTCATTTTTGGTCATACAGATAAAAGTAGCCTAATACATCTTTCGAATCAGTAAAGACTCTACGCTTATTTGTGTGCACTCAGAATAACAACGAAACGCTGCGCTTTTAAGCAAACAGGATGCGCTTTAGGTCTCATGTGAACTTGAGCGAGAAACTTCAAACTCTAATATATCTAAAAATACAGTACATAGAAAAATATATCTATAGAGAGTGAAATGTCAAAAAAAAAATAGAAGACGGTGTGTTAGCATGGATGATTTATATGAAATTTAATCTGTGCAACAGATTCAACTAATAAGGTGGCACGCCAGATCTGTACTATATTTTTACTGTAATTGACAGTTATCGGCAAAAAAAAAACAACAACACGGGAGTGGGAGGGAATGGGAGTCATTCTTCCGGAGTGGAACGGGATTTTCCTCCAGTTTTTCGTGGGATTGGGACGGAAGAGATTAAAGTTTGTGATGCATTTTGGAAACAGGAGATGAGCCCTGGTCTAATCGCGCCATCTGGCTTGAGAAACCCGCTTCTCAAAGACTTACTTTTTAGTCATTATTTGGGTAGCACATATTCTGAATGCCTTCGCAGAATTCAAATGAGCCATTTTAATCTAGATTAATCTAGATTAATTCCAAAATTAATCTAGATTAATCTAGATTAAAAATTAATCTATGCCCACCTCTAATATATATATATATATATATATATATATTAATGGGATTATTTTCATTTCAATTTGTGACTCAGTTATTTTCATGTGCTGGTTGATAATATATATTAGGGCTGTAACGATACCAAACCCACGACGTTCAGATCGATTTTTGACCCACGATTCGGTTCAGATCACGATTTTTCGTGGGGTGGGAGAAAAAGAAATATTTTTAAAACAATATTTTTTATTAAATAACATTTGAAAATCTTTATAAACTGAACACCAAAGAACAAGATTAACTATGCAAATTATTAACAATATAATGGTAGGGATGTGCATTTTAAGCAAAAGTAATATTCGATAATCGCTGGGTATTATTCGACACTGAAAATGCACACTGTGCATGTACCCACCCACGCACACACACACATACACAGAGAGAGAGAAGGAGAAACTATTCAGGCTTTTAATCTGTAAGATAACAGTTTTATTAATTAGAGAATAGTCTATCTTAACCTGAGACAATTAATGGTCATAACTTATGATTGCTGAAACATATTAATATAACATAACCGAATGAGGCATTTATTAACAGAACAGTCCGTTGATTATCAACTGCTCATAAGGTTAGGACATTTATATTTTAAAATGAGCATGAACATTCATAAAACGTAACCGTTTGATTAATTAATTAATGAATATTAGGCTTAAAACATATTACGCTAAACAGAATATCATTCAACATTACGCTAAAACATATTTGAACAACCTGAATGACGGCACTTATTATGTGAACATTAATTTTATCGTCGTCTGTCATAACAATAACCTATTTCATATAGGTTATTGATGAGCAAATAATTTATTTGAAGCGAGAGTTAGAGAGAGAGGTATGAAAGTTGCGCGCACACCTGCATCTGCGCCGCCTCTCTCTACAAGCAATGAGGCTTAGTTACTTTAAAACGATTTTACCTCCTCATTGCAGAGAAATATAATGTTGCGAGTCAGTAGCCCATCGAAGCTATTTTACTAAGAAAAAGTTCCCGCGCGTTTGTAGCGCGATCTCTGATATCTGTGCAATAATGTATGGGCGCTGCGTCTATGAGCAGCGAGCCTGCATATAGTTTTGGTTTAGCTACAAACCCGAGCCGAAGCTTATCCATTAAATATTAACGCCCGAAACCCGAAAGGAAGCAGACCTCTTGTGAACAGCCTGAATGACGGCGCTTATTATGTGAACATTATTTTAACGCCTGTCTTTATAACAATAACTTATTTCATATATTAAATGAACATGTTCACATGCTCGGAAGAAGACGGGAGTGCAATCTGTTCACAATTAGTCCGGGAACTTTAATGAACTAGGGAATGAATATAGATCCCTCGCAGTTTATCAGAATTCGCCGCCCGAGTCCGACCCAGAGCCCGTGTCTTTCTCTATCTCTCCCCAACATTATAAATCTGCTTTTTGCGGCCATTAAAATAGTTCCGCTTTGGTTTTTAATAGCAAAGTGGTCATTAATTCGCTTTAGTTTCTTTATTAATTTAATTCAGAAATATGATTGAGCACGCACGCCGATGTCCTTGAGGGGAAAATCTGTGTGCCACCAGCTCAACTTTGCAGGCAGGCCACATGATTGGAAAGGTAGTCACGGGGTGTGTCGCGATTCTCCCTTATCACACCGCGACACAGGATCGTGGATCTGAGTGTCGCGATTTCGGTTTCATATCGCGTATCGTTACAGCCCTAATATATATCTATACTGTTGTGTTTAAAAAGCATATTAAAACATACTGCTGTTACCTGTTACTGTTACACGGCTCTCTTCTAACTGTATTTCACATTAAATATTAGACATAATCAATCACCAAATGTTTAAATTGATGTTAAAGTGGGTGGATACAATTAAATGTCTAATACTGGCAGATAAATGTCCAGTAATGGCTTATTCCGATACGGACACAATGCTGTATGTCACTGGCTGTCCTCCCATGTGAACCCTTTGGCTTTACAGTAACCAGAGGTCTCTCCATTCACCTCCAGATAATCCAGTCTGTTAATCCATTTACCTGCTTTAAAAAGAGCCCCAGGCATGTGCACTCTCTTCCACTCGTGGCTCAAAACATGCTCACCTCCCAATATAGGGCAACCTTTATTGTCTTTTAGGGCTGTAACGATACGCGATATGAAACCGAAATCGCGACACTTAGATCCACGATCCTGTGTCGCGTGTGATAAGGAGAATCGCGACACCCCGTGACTACCTTTCCAATCATGTGACGCCTGCCTGCGAAAGTTGAGCTAGTGGCACACAGAATTTCCCTCAAGGACATCGCATGTTCCAATCATATTTCTGAATTAAATTAATAAAGAAACTAAACGAATTAATGACCACTTTGCTTTTAAAACCAAACGGAACAATTTTAATGGCCGCAAAAGCAGATTTATAATGTTGGGGAGAGATAGAGAAAGACACGGGCTCTGGTCGGACTCGGGCGGCGAATTCTGATAAACTGCAGGGATCTATATTCATTCCCTCGCTCAATTAAAAGTTCCCCGGACTAATTATGAACAGATTGCACTCTGCCTTCTTCCCGAGCATGTGAACATGTTCATTTAATATATGAAATAAGTTATTGTTATAAAGACAGACGTTAAAATAATGTTCACATAATAAGCGCTGTCATTCAGGCTGTTCACAAGAGAGGTCTGCTTCCCTTCGGGTTCGGGCCGTTAATATTTAATGGATAGCTTCGGCTCGAGTTTGTAGCTAAACCAAAACTATATGCAGGCTACGCTGCTTTCATAGACGCACGCGCACACACATTATTGCACAGATATCAGAGATCGCAGTGCACAAACTGCACGGAACTTTTTCTTAGTAAAATTGCTTCGATATGCTACTGACTCGCAACATTATATTTCTCTGCAATGAGGAGGTAAAATCGTGTTTTAAAGTAACTAAGCCTCATTGCTTGTAGAGAGAGACGCAGATGCAGGTGCACATGTACGCCAACTTTCATACCTCTCTAACTCTCGCTAATTCAAATAAATGATTTCTCATCAATAACCTATATGAAATAGGTTATTGTTATGACAGACGATAAAATTGTTCACATAATAAGTGCCGTTATTCAGGTTGTTCAAAATATGTTTTAGCGCCAGTAATGTTTTAAGAATGATATTCTGTTTAGCGTAATATGTTTTAAGCCTAATATTCATTAATTAATTAATCAAACGGTTACGCTTTTTATGAATGTTCATGCTCATTTTAAAATATAAATGTCCTAACCTTATGAGCAGTTGATAATCGACGGACTGTTCTGTTAATAAATGCCTCATTCGGTTATGTTATATTAATATGTTTCAGCAATCATAAGTTATGACCATTAATTGTCTCAGGTTAAGATAGACTATTCTCTAATTAATAAAACTGTTATCTTACAGATTAAAAGCCTGAATAGTTTCTCCTTCTCTCTCTGTGTATGTGTGTGCGTGTGTGGTGGGTACATGCACGCGAGGGGTGCGATTTTTGAATAGTAATCAAATAATACCCAGCAATTATCGAATATTACTTTTGCTTAAAATGCACATCCCTACTATTTATATTGTTAATAATTTGCATAGTTAATCTTGTTCTTTGGTGTTCAGTTTATAAAGATTTTTCAAATGTTATTTAATAAAAAATATTGTTTTAAAAATCTTTCTTTTTTTTCTCCCACCCCCCCACGAAAAAATCGTGATACGAACCGAATCGTGGGTCAAAAATCGTGATACGAACCGAATCGTGGGTTTGGTGTATCGTTACAGCCCTATTGTCTTTATATGGTCTTGTGTATGCCCTTGGCCTAAAATGCTCTTCATACAGTTTTGAGTGCCATTGTTGCAGACCAAAACAAAACCCCACAATGTCCAACATGATCTTGTGAGTATTTATTTTATGTAAAATGTGGTTCTACTGTAATATTGGCAGCATCTAAAATGTAAATAATAGGTATGAACAACCATTCCAATCCTTATTTAACCAATTAATATTTATTCATTAATGGAATTAATCAGCTGATTCTATTGTTTTTATGATTAATGAGATTGTTTTCAGTCTCATTTATTAAATGCAGTCGGCTTTTCTTAAATTGAAATTTTAATATTTAATTCTGTTTTGTGTGAGACGTCTGGTGCCAGCTCATTAAAAAATTAAAAATAAATAAAAACACTCCATTTAACAAAATCTTTAAATGAATCAAATTGTGTTGGTTTTTATGGTTTACGGGGACTCTCCATAGGCGGAATGGTTTTTATACTGTACAAACTGTATGTGCTATTGTCCTACACCTAAACTTAGCCCTCACAGGAGACTTTCCCCCCAACTTTCCCACTACTTTCCCCCCAAAAAAACTCACTCTGTTTGATTTATAAGCGTTTTGAATTATGGGGACACTGAAAATGTCCTCATAAACCACATAAACATGCACGCACGCACGCACACACGCACACACGCACACACGCACACACACACACACACACACCGGTGTTTTACATGAATAGGCAAATGACCAATGTCCTGTCCTTAATTACAACTTGATAACACAAAACTCAGCATGGATTAATGATTGAAGGGATGCAAATTTCCAACTTGTCACTTACATTTACGCATTTAGCAGACGCTTTTATCCAAAGCGACTTACATTGCATTCAAGTTACAGTTTCTACATTTTATCAGCTCTTGCTTTCCCTGGGAATCGAACCCATGATCTTGGCGTTGCTAGCGCCATGCTCTACCAGTTGAGCTACAGGAAAGCTTATTCATTATTCATTAACTTATTCATTACAATGGAATTTGACTTCTTGGATTTGCTTTATCAGACACGTTCCCTGCATTTTACTGTGCAAGGATGAACGTAAAAAACACTTTAACCTTTCAAAACAAAACACATTCATCTTACAGTTCAATGTAGTAACATATAATTACTAATATAATATTTTGACTAAATAGCCAACAAAGAACCGCCCCCCCCGGCATAGCCTGGTTTCTGGTGTAGCCTGGTCTCCCTAGGTTGATAATTTCTTCATTTTCCAATCAAATTGAATGTTGTTTTTTTTGTTTCTTGTCACAATTGCCATCTGCTTACACACTAGGGGACAAAACATATTATGTACTATGTATTACATACAAGTATTAAGGCATGATTTTCAGTAACCTTTTCATTTAAACTGTGTATGCCAGGTTCACACTGCATACTTTTAGCCTAATTTTTCAAAGACAGAAATAGTCAATAAAATCTGTATGGAGCTAATTTTGTGCCAATATTCATCAAACAAATCCAGTGTTTTGCAAATAAACAAAATCTGCTTTGCAAAGAAAAACTCAACTTTTAAACAAACGCAAAGTGATTTGCAAATATAAAACTCTATTTGCAGCGGTATGGACAAATATATGTATTGTGAGTAGGGGTGTGCGAAAAGACTATTTTTATAAGACTGCTTATCGTTGAATAGAAATATCATTGTATCGTGCTACAGCACACATTCTTTCAGGTACAGTTCTGGCGCCTCCGTCTCTATATAGTGTACAACACGACATACAGCAGTAGAGTTACTCTGACAGGACACTGCACTTATTCGCCATCGCAAAAGTGCATTATTTGCAAACAAGCCTTGCCGGTTAAATATTTAATTCGCGCGCTGGTCTGACGTACGCTTTTTCTGAGCGCATACACCAGAAGCACGCGCACTAAAACCCTGTCAAACAGCGCCTGATTACTGAACTAAGTTATCATTAAAGCTAATACGGCCAAAACACACAAGGTTTATGTATAGACTCAGTTGGTTATGTCTAAAATGAAAGTAAACAGCTGAGACAAACGGCTGCGTGCCTGTATATTAGACGCGTGCAGGTCTTAAAGGAAAAGTACTAAACATGCAGCCGACTGTCATTAAAGAGATAGTTCACCCTACAATTTAATTTCTGTCATTATTTACTCACTCACATGTTGTCCTAATCCTGTATTAATTTCTTTCTTGAGCTTAACACAAAAGATGATATTTTGAAGAATCTGGGAAACCAAACAGTTGCTGGTCCACATTGAATTTGATAGAAGGGAAAATATGGAAGTCACTGAGGACCAGCAACTGTTTGGTTTTCCTTGTTCCTCAAAATAGCATTTACGTTCAGCAGAAGAAAGAAACTCACTTAGGTTTAAAACTAATTTTGAGTAAATGATGGTATAAAAATAAATTATTATGACAGAATCAACAGACAGATGACAATTTTTTTTGGGGGGGAACTATTCCTTGAACGTTAATAAAACAATAAAACACAGAGAAAAATCACTCACTATTCTTGACTGAAAAACTCAACAGTTGCTTTAGGAATCAGTCTATATAGTTTTTAATTTTTACATTTGTTCATTGAGTTTCTTGAATGCTCCTGCTAAATACACCTATTGTACCTGGAAATAAAGCACTGTATTTTATCTGTATATTATGTGTATATTTGTTCTTATTTTTTTATAAGAAATATAAAATAATGAAAATATTTTTTATCTTTGCCCACTTTGGCCTAAATATCTGCCATTCTTTTTATTTCTCTTTTTTTGTTACCTTGAAAGGCTTTATAATAAAGAACTTAGTTTGGCTGTACTGCTCAGACAACTTGCAAAATAGTAAAACCAAACAAAACCAACCGATGAAGAATCGTGAATCATGATACTTCAAAAAAAAAATTGTGATATCATATTTTTTCCATATCGCCCACCCCTAATTGTGAGTTACAACTGTGAGACTCATTCGCCTTTTTATAAGGAAACTTGACTTGATTTTCTCACACGCGTGAGAGCAGATTTTCTCCCATGTGCAATTGAGCAACTTTCTTTTCCAAAAACAGCAGATGGTGTTGTTGGTCAATTTACGCTAGTCTCCCGAGACTCAAAACCGTTCTGTACCTTTTCAGACCTTTTTCTTTACCTTTACCTTTTGAGTTGGGAACAGGTGAGTTTCTGTCTTTCTATCAAGGTTCAAGGTTCAAGGTTTCTTTATTTGTCACATAATAAATTATACATGGTATAATTAGAAGTGAAATGTAATCGAATCAGGTCCGCTCAGTGGACAGTGCAAAATAATAAAAATAAAAATTATATAAAGTAACACAACACAAGGGCATATATATGGTAAAAAAGAGAAATAAGAGTAAAATGTGCAATTAAATAAAAAAGTGCAAAACAATAAGATGTGCAAAAAACAATAGGATGTGCAAAAAAAAAAAAAACCTTATCTTTATAATAAACCATTTAGATGTTTTCACAAAGCGACCCTACTACAGTGTCAGTGAAATTCACAAGTGCTTTAAAGTTGTTAACATGATTGATTAGTTCAAAAATCTGTTGTCACATGGCTAAACATTTAACTAGGCAGTCTTTCCCTATAAAAACTGATCTATTCTCCGTACCTCTTATCCTCTGTTGGATCGCGTGATATAGAATATACATATATATTGTTTCAATTGTTCAACATTCAAAACAATGCAGGGGTATAACAATATGTCACAATACAGTTAAATGCCTAGTTAAATGTTTAGCCATGCCCTGTGTGCCTCATTCTCGCTCCCCACTTCACAACATCAGTGCTAGAAAAGCAGCTTTATCGTGTTACAACGTCTACTAGTTATTTGGTACTTGATTCTTGACTTGATGATGAAACATTCTAACCAGCCCTCTTCAATTCAATTCAATATTATTTGTATAGCGCTTTTTACGATACAATCGTTGCAAAGCAACTTCACAGGAAATTAAGTTTATAAAATAGATTTATATTGTAGAAACTCAATATAATTAACTTATGGCAAAATATGGTTAATTCAGTATAATTAACCTCTTGTGCACCTCTACAGGTGTAGTGACTGAAAATGTTTTTTTTTTATGTTTTTGACTGAATTGAATATTCTAGTCTTCACAGCAACATTGAACAAAACACATTAATCATCAAAGAGCAAAATATATTAATCTAAATGATGTTTCTGATAACCATGAGGGCTGAGTCTTACCTTCACCCATTGGGACGTCATGGGCCGTGCGATGGGATTTCTCTGGCATGGCACCGAGGCCTCACTCCTGTAAATTAGATTCAAATATGAAATTAACATATATGAGCTCCATTACACTAAATGCTGTAATTCATCAATATGTTTTTGACTTTACATAGGTTACATACATTTTGGTTGTATTAATAATATGTGTTAAATTATTGATCTTTTGAAAACGTGTTTAATACCCTCAGACTAATTGGGATCCTCATGGTTTTTGAATCTGACAAATATTGCCCTGATACAATCACCAGATATATAGTTTTGATTTGGATTCTATTAGTGAATTCGTCTGCCATTAGTCAATTAATTAAAGAAAATTAAAGAGAACTAAAGAAAAATGCCTCACACTGTGGTACAACAACCACACCAATGAGCTTAACAAGGCTGCTCAGAAAATAAAGTGCAGGAGGAGTACAAGCTTGGAGGTTATTTGAGGGGCATGGAGGGAATAGTGTATCTAGCTACAGATGGGGTCTGAAAGCTGCAAGAACCATATTTCAGCGCTCTCATAGAAAATAACCAAAATAATTCTAGGATCCTATTTAGTACAGGCTGACAAAAAAACAAAGCTATAACAGAACCTCATATTTCCTCACAGCATAGAAGTAATCATTTTTGGAATTTCTTCAATCGTAGAATGTCACATAGCAGGAAGAACTAACAAAATGTTTCCAATCCTCGAGGCAAACATGTGTGTAACTACTGGAAGTTCTGCTTCCTGTAATCTAAGAACCTCTTCTCCTTATTATGCATTCCTTGTAGCTTTCCTTAGAGCATGTCACAAGTACAAGCTTTGGTATACTTGTAGCAATAGCCAACAATACATTGCATGGGTCAAAATTATTGATTTTCCTGTCATGCCAAAAATCATTAGGATATGATTATGGAACATGGATAAGACCATGTTCCATAAAGATATTTAGTCAATTTCCAACAGTAAATTAATAAAAACCTAATTTTTGTTTAATAATATGCATTGCTAAAGACTTAATTTGGACAAATCTAACAATTTTAAACAGTTGTATCTCAGCCAAATATTGTCCTATCCTAACAAAGTACACATCAATGGAAAGCTTATTTATTCAGATTCCAGATCATGTATAACTCTCAATTTAAAATTGTCCCTTATGGCTGGTTTTGTGGTCCATGGTCATATATGCCAATCTTATAGCAAAAAATAAATACAAATGTTATTCTGAATTAGGATTCAATGCTGGTTTGGAGTAAACTAACTGCTACAGTGTTCCTATTAGAGAACCCGGAGTCATGCAGAGATGATATGTAGCTTTAATGATTGCTGATGGATATGTGCAAGGTTTCTAAAACAATAAACTATACAAACTGAATCACTGAAATGTTCTTCGTGTCACAATAAAGTAAACAACATAACTCAGCATTATAAAGTGCCTTTTGTGTTATTACAAGTTATAATAATCGTGGTCTTACACATCAAGGGATCAACGTCACATATTACAGCGTGCAACACGTGTGCGGTAATATCAATAAATTCAACTGGCAAACAATGTTTGCTACAAAATACGAACACAATTCAACAATATAACAATGCAGAAAACACTAAACTTACTTTATCCATCACTCATACAATGTCCCTATAATGCGAGTAATCAAGCAAAGTCTCCAGTCAGAATGGCTGATGCAACACTAGAGCGCAATGCTCGTAATCAGTTTACTCATTAAATGTCTGTATCCAGGTAATTTGCATAACTCCATTCCGTATTGTGCCTATTACATGTGTATCTCCATCGCCGGGGCAAATGTGGAGAATTCTGAACAATATGTATATATATTTTTTTTTTTAAGTTATCATCACAACTAGATTTATAATGGCAAATAAATTATATTTATGAAGAATTTAGAATTTAGAATCCACCATGTCTGAGACTGCACTTGTCAGAGTCACAAATACCCTGTTCATAACATCTGACTATGGCTGCATCGCTCTACATTGTGGGCAGGCATTGGCATGGTTTATATCCTCGCTATCAGTTTATTTGTGTAAATGAAGACATGTCAGATAAAACAGGTATGGTAAGCTAGTTATGGAGTACCACAGGTATCGGTTTTAGGCCCACTGTTTTTTTCATTGTTCAGTAAATGTTCATTCAGTATGATCACATTAGCCCAAAATGATCAGACACTTTTATCCAAAGCGACTTACAGTGCATTCAGGCTATACATATTTTTTGTCAGTATGTACATGTACATGGTTCCTAAACCCTGGAATAGTTTTCCTAGGACTATGCGAGAACTCAAAACACACTCTACAATCACATGTTGTTGTTTTTTCAACGGTCATTTGTATAGGCTGTTATATTATAAAAATAGAGAAAGTAGTTTCATAGCAATATGCAATAATTAACTGAACCAACAGCAAGGACAGCAAATTAATTATATGATGGACATATGGAAATAAATCCACTTCCTCTGGTTCACGACAGTCCATAAAACAAAGGGAACATGAGGATCCCACACCCAGTCACCATTTCCTTAGAAACAAATGATTCTGCCAACCAATATACCCTGTCATTTATCCTTTCATGTATGTGTGTTAATTTGTTTGACCAGTGCAGCACTGGTCAGCGGTCAGCATATGTGTATATATCAGCATTTAAGTCTGCTCTTTCTGTGAAGATATCTTGAAGCATTTTCTCTCCCTCTAGTTTTGTACAAGCACTTGTAAATGCTGGGATGCTTTTGAGTGTCCATTAATGATTTCCTTCTATTATCTGACAATGAGGGTAAAAAGCTTGCTTAGATCTCAAGCCCCACTCTTAATACCAGGGGCGTAGCCACGGGTGTGCCAGGGTGTGCCGGTGCCACCCACAGTGGCAGCTGGCACACCTAAAACAGATGCAGAATAATTATTTTTAATCGTAATAAACATGGGTAGCAAAGGAGGGGCTAGCAGATGCTTCAGCACCCCAAGAAAGACCAAAGCACTGTCATTGCACCCATAAGAAATGAAATAAATTAAAAACATTTTACTTATTATTACGCATTCATAACTCTGCATTGCAATATAATGTGACGCGTGATTAGCAGGCGCACTTTTCGAATTGACAGCATTTTATTAAAAACTGATCGGTTCCTTGTGCCAAGAAGGCCTGTCCCCGACTAAAGATTTCCTAGTCACACATAAATTGATTAATATAATAACTTAGGCTACTAACTATCCTTTAATATATAGGCGTATAGCCTATTCCATACCAAGCGCACGCTCAAAGCGTGCAACGGCAAAAGTAGGCTAATGATTATGAATGTTGGGGGAAAGGCAAAATAAAACATTTGAATTATTCGTTAATAAACTAGTGATTTCTTCTCAGTCAGTGTCGGCTGAAAATGTAAAGTTGCAGAATGCGACGCTGACTTTAATAAAGAAATGCACCTTTTCATTCCGACTACGTAATTAAAGATTTGTATTTTGTGGTTGGTTCGTTTGTTTAATAAAGTAGCCGGTTCATTTCTGTGACGCGCTCCATTTCACGGAGACTGCATGAGACGGCAGAAAGCACATCTTGTTTCTCTATTGTTTCTCTGTGTAGCCTACATAAATAAAAGCATATATATATATATATGAACTGGCTGTTGAATTTTGTATTTTTGAAAGTTCAATAATAATATAAAAAAAACTTGCCGGACGGATTCATTACCCCGCTTTGTTCCGGGACCTCACAATTTACAGATCAAGCAGTGCTTATAATATTTGTTAATTTAAAATGTAATTACAATTTTAAATTATTTTCAAAAATAAATAAATAATAATAACATAATTGAGGCATTCAAGGCCAGACCACGCCATCTCGCCCTTTGAGCAGCTAACAGGCACCATTAAATGTAGTGTTGTTGGCGATCCTGAATGTAATGTATACAAAATATTTTACTGCTTTCTCTAATGTGTCTTGCAAGACATCTATTCAAGATAGTTTATTCCACCAAAAGTAATTTCAAAGGAACATTATGTAGGCCCATGTACAGTTTAAGTCACCATTGCAGGATGTGCAAAATGATAATGATTTAAAAAGGAGGGATTATTTAAAAGCATTTTTTTTATTTAGTAGAGCAGCTACAGCTGTTTTTACATAATAGATTTTACATAGCCTAGTCACTGAAGTCAATGATTATTCTTTGATAAAGTAAATGTGCTTTGCTCACTGTATAATGTGTTCGTTGTTTGAATAATCGTGGAAATGCGGTGTTATAATTAGAAACTTAAATGTATTTTTATTAAACCTGTGATCATCAGGTTAAATATGAGTTTAGTCTTATTAAAATATGTGACATAAATTGAACTTGCCTAAAAGGGGTTTATGATGTGTAGTTAATGATTAGGCTACAGTGAGCGCGTTTGACTAGAGCGCAGTTAAAGAGCTGTTGTAGGTTATACTGTATGTGATTGTCGGTGACCCTCTTGAGCGAGAAAGCTTCAAAAATGGGAAAACAACAACAACAAAAAACAATATAGCTGCAAGCAGCGATAACCAGGGTTCAAGAATTTTAAGGCCTAAGGTGGTATGCTTTTAGGGTCTAGGCCAACAGCTGGATGCATAGCTGACAGTGAAACTCGAAAATGGACAATAGGCTCACAGAAACACACACACACACACACACACACACAAATAGAAATGAAATGGTTAAACTATCATATTAATAATCATTAAGCTTGCTTACACAGATACACACACAGACACACTCATATACATGCACACATATTTTGTTGCAGATATAGATATTTGAAATAAATGACAGGTGACAATACTTTTGCAAGTCTTCTCTTTAAGAGTTTATATCAGGAATCTCAACCCTGCTCCTGGAGAGCTATCATCCTGCAGATTTCAGTTCCAACCCTGCTCCAACACACCTGTCTGAAATTAACAAGTAGCCTTGAAGACTGTGATTAGCTGGTTCAGGTGTGTTTGATTGGGGTTGGAGCTGAAATCTGTAGGACGTAGTTCTCCAGGAGCAGGGTTGAAGACCCCTGGTAGGCCAATGTGAAATGCAGGGCTGACAATAGAACACATTCACAATGGAGAATTCATTAAAACTGTCTCTCTCTGTCACATACACACACACACACAAAACACGCAGAAATGAAAGGTTTAAAATGCTTAATAAACAGTAAGCATACAAACACAGACACACAGACATACGCAGAAATTAAAGGTTTAATAATACTAAATATACAGCACGCACACACACACACACACACTCACTTTGTTGCAGATATAAAATAGTGATTTTCAAAGACATCCAAAATGGAGAATAGGTTAACAGACACATGTAGCCTACACAAAAAATGAAATGGTTAAACTAACATATTAATACCCAATAAGCATGCTTGTTTTTTTGGGTTTTTTGCATTAATCTGATGCAAGTTGATGCTAAGTTTTTCTGATGCACACCCAGAGTCTCCTTTCTGGCTACACTCCTGCTTAATACTACAGTATTGCCTAATGTCTAACATAAAAGCAGTACAGAATTTACATAGTCATCATCAATGCCATAAAACAATACTTAGAATAATGTGCGCGTATCTTATTGGATTAACATCACACATCATGAAGATGGCGGACCCTGACGTGCACGCATGTAGCCTGGCAGGTGCTGCTTGTTGTCTGTGTTGCTTGTCTAAACCATCTAAGCCCAAATTTTTACTACATCACTGGATTACAGTTCCATACATTGTGGCGCTGTTGTTGCTGTCTGTGCAACATCGCTTTAATAAAGAAAACACCTGTGTCGGCAGTGCCCAACACCTGCTGTACTCCAAACTTAACATCAATGGATACGCAAAGATGTCTTCCACATCGTGTGAAATGCCATCTAACTCACGCCATGGGCTCGTTCAACTCACCATATTATTACTTCTTGCTGGTGATGTAGAACGCAATCCCGGACCGCAATCAACAGCGAAAACATCAACTGGTATCTTTCAATGCGCCCTGTTTGCAACTCTCCTCAACAATCTGCTCGTAGCCAATGCTAGGCCCGGACTACCACTGTCCTACATTTCCCTGGCGTTACAAGGGCAGCCCCTGTTCGCTATTCGATCAATGGCCTGTCTTTACTCACCCCCTGTGCTGCCGTGGTTGTTCATGCCGGTCGCTCGGTTGGGGGCTTTTGTTGGCGGCTGTTCAGTGGAGTTCGCTTGGATGGCACCGTCGGTGGCCACCGCCCAGGGCTGCGGGCTATGATGGAGTCTTCTGGCATTGGCCGCTGGCCCGGAGCGCCTACAGCTGAGGGCTATATCTGGCTCAACAAACTCCAGCGGCAGTGTTAAGGAGGTCATTTCGTAAGAACGGAATATTAACATCTCCAGTGGTGAGTCCCGAAATATACCGGATCGCCATGGTGTAGATCTTACATTGACTATGCCTTCAATTAGATCTAGGAATCCCGTGATAAAAAAACACCGCATTGCAAAGTTTTTCCAAACGCTCAATCAGGCTCGAACTGTGTGGGACCCTCGATGCAAAGTTAAAGGGTTGTTTGGTGGACATTTAAATATTCGGAGTATGGCAACCAAACGTGAACAACTGGAACACTTGCTTGTAAATTCTAATATTGATTTTCTTGGACTGACAGAGACTTGGTTAACTCGTTCCTCCCCGGAGGCCCTTATTGTCATGCCAGGATATGATGTTTTTAGGCAAGACAGAGATAATGGGAGGGGAGGTGGAGTTTTATTATATGTGAAAAGTACTATTAAATGCAAACAAATTGAATGGCATAGGGAAACTGATATTGAATGTGTTGGTGTCAACATTTCACTTTCAGTTGAAATGGCATTTAGTTTAATCTGTTTATATCGAAAACCCTCAGCAAAGCTTGAGTTCTACGATCAACTAAAAGACCTCCTTCATAGTTTGGATTTTAACAAAGAGGTTATATTGATGGGGGATTTTAATATTAATTGGAGTGATAAGGGTGGAAGAAAAAAGCTTAAAAATATTACAGACTATTTTAATCTTACACAGTTAATTGAACAACCTACAAGAATAACGAATCGGTCTGAAACTAAAATAGATTTATTATTTACAAATAGACCAGAAAGAATTACTAAGACCTATAATCTAGTGACAGGGCTGTCAGATCACAATATCATTCTTTTTTCCAGGAAGCTAAAAACATCGTTTTCATTCCTCAGCCACACCAATATGTAAATATGAATCAGTCCCAACTAGTCAACAGGAAAATCTTGGGGTAGCACTAAGAGAGATTGAATGGAACGGGGTCCTCTCTAAAGGTGATCTGGAGAGTGACTGTGACCAATTTACATCAACAATTAAGAAAGTTATGGGGCCCTACCTCAGAAAGCGGAGCCAAAAGAAAAGCAGGGATACATTGCCCTGGCTAAATGAAGAGTGTAGGAAACTTATGAAGGAAAGAGATCAATTATTGAAACAATCTTTAAAAACAGGTCTTACAACAGACCGACAAAAATTTACCTCGTTAAGAAATAAAGTAATAAAAAGGCTAAGACAAGCTAAAGCCAACTTCTTCATTGATACTATTGAAGAGGCAAGAGGAAATGGGAAGAAGTTATGGCAAACCATCAACAAGCTGATTGGTAGAAAACAGAATTACAATAATAAATATTTAGAGTTGAAAATTAATACTGAATTAGTTACAAATCCGATCATCATATCTACAGAACTAAACACCTTCTTTTTAGACTCTGTTTATGAAATAACTCAATCTTTTAATTCACCTAGCTATTCTATTTGCTCTATTAATTATGCACAACCGATTTTCCAACTACAAGAAATAAGTGAAATGGAAGTAGCAAATACCATCAGTGGCTTAAAAAATTCTAAGGCCATGGATATCTATGGCATTGATACTAATTTTTTAAAAAGACACAAAGAGACCCTTTTACAGCCCATTGCATATTTGATTAACCAGTCCTTAAGACAATCCATTGTGCCATCAGCATGGAAGATGGCCCTGGTCACACCCATTTTTAAATCAGGTGAAAGATCAGATATGGCCAACTATCGGCCAATCAGTATTTTGCCTGTTGTTTCTAAAATAGTCGAAAAATGGGTGGCTAAATTATTGATTCAACATCTCAATAAAAGCAATAATTCATTTCACCCTATGCAATTTGGGTTTAGGGCCCATCACTCAACAGAAACAGCTAACTGTTTGTTTTTGGAAAAGGTTAAAGGTTACCTAGATAAGAGTTCTTATGTTGGTGCTGTCTTTTTAGACCTAAAGCGAGCTTTTGATACTGTTAATCACGAAGTTCTTTTATCTAAATTAACATATTTCAATTTCTCCGAACAAGCTCTCAACTGGATAAAATCATATTTGTCCAGTAGAAAGCAATGTGTTCGTATTAATGATTCAAAGTCCCCATTCTGTGAATGTCCAGTAGGGGTCCCCCAAGGCTCCATACTTGGTCCAATCCTGTTTACACTGTATATAAATGATCTGCCAGAGGCATGTAAAAATGTTGATATTCAGATTTATGCAGATGATGCAGTAATCTTTACACATGCTAAGAATTACCAAGAGATAGCATCCACACTCACATCTGCAATGGCTCACATTGATGACTGGCTTACTAAGTCATGTCTCTACCTAAACATCAAAAAAACAGTCTGTATGGCGTTTACCAAACAAAATATGAAGGTGTCACATTCTAATGTGTTCCTTAGAGGACAGGAGCTTGATATTGTTATTGATTTCAAGTATCTAGAAGTCACATATGACTCCACCCTAACATTTAAACGTCATGTAAAAAAGGTGGCAAACAAAGTTAAATTCAATTTGCAGAATTTTAAACAAGTTAGACCATTTCTTGATACCAAAGCTGCCAAGCTGTTCTTATATACTATGATCTTTTCACATATTGAGTATTGTTTTATAAATTGGTCATTAACTAGCACAACTACTCTTAAAAGTATTGAATCATTGTTTAAGAAAGCCATAAAAACTTTTGATAAAAAGGCATTGTCATTCCACCATTGTGATATCTTAGAGAGACATCAATTTTTAAGCTTTGATAATTTTAAACGTCTCAAGTATGCTTGTCTGGTATATAAAGTGTTACACAATCTTGCCCCCCCTCCGCTGCATGGCTTTTTCCAAAGACTTGAAAGCGGAGGTAGTACACGGGCCTCTGTAAAAGGGGACTGTGTGATACCATTTAGGCGCACCACTTTTGGACAAAACGTATTGTCAATAATAGGTGGTAAACTCTGGAATAGTTTGCCCCTCCCAGTAAGAGAGTGTCCTACATTCAACACTTTTAAAACTCACTTAAAACAGTGGCTTCTAGAAAACCAGAGCTGTACTCATTTTTAACTGTCACACATTTATCATCCATACAATTTCATTGTTAAAGTTGAATGCAGTATAGAGGTGGATGAACAATGTCTTTTCCATCATTGTTGGAATTTTTGTTTTTGTTTTGTTGTTTGTTGTCAATGTATATGTCACCATTATGTGTACCTTCTCATTTATAGTGAATGATTGTTGTATTATTGTTGGCTGTCTTTATGTTAGTTTTATGTTACCTGCCTAGGGACTGCCGATGAAAAGTAGTTATTGTTACTAATTCTGGCATATTTACATGGTGTATTTTTATACAACAATGTTCATGAATATGCATGGTCCCTATTAAATAAACCAATAAATAAATAAATAAATAAAACGAGCAAAAATCTCCTCTGTCTATCCAAACCATTTACAAAATTAGGATCAATGTTTTTGACACAACAAGCTCTATAACATACAACAATTTAGCTTCTGTACTAAATGTACAGAAGCAAAAACAGCCCATTTAATTGAAGGTGTTAGGGGGAGAGATAAATTATCAGTAAACTAAAGTGCTATTTCAGACTAGACAAGATTGTATTTCAAATACATAATTTCCCATGTTCTTATCCAGACAACAAAATCAGTAACAAGTCCAGTTATGGACTGCTCAGAAAGTTCACTATAGAAGCAGAGGGATGTTTTTTTTTATTTTTAGATCCCATTTAATTCCTTCCTTTAATTATATAGAAAGCGTTATATTTATATGACATTATTTCCACAGGAGTGATGTACGCATTCAGAACAAATATATATTAAGTATATGCTGCTTTAAACACATTTGTGGCAAGTGTATTTGATATGAAAGATGTTTTGTTTTGTGCTTTGCAAGACCATACATGCTTAAATGACTATCCCAGGAACAAAAATGTACACCCTATACTTGAATGGCTGTATGCTTGATTTTATGCATCTGTAAGTAATGGGTGTATCTGAAATTTAAAAAGCCGTTAATTAGGAGGTGTTTACATACTTTTGGCCTAGTAGTGTACCTACCTATTATGTAATGCATTTGAAAGCTTACACCCAGTCAAGGCTTGGTAACACGCTTGCTTTAAGTTACTCATTCCCATGTTGTTCCAAATCCACAAGAATTTTGTTCACCTTCAAAACATAAATTAAGATCATTTTTAAGAAACCCTAAAAGATTTCTGTCCCTCTATAAAAGTCCATTCACCCAAAACGTTGACATTTTAGTAAGTTCATAAAGACACTGTAAATGCAATCCATATGTATTGAGCAGTTTAATCCAAATATTCTGAAATGGCACAATTTTATTATGATGAACACATTTCATTTAGGCTTTTATTCATACTGTCATGAATCTGGTTGCCACTCACTACAACTGCACATCACCCATGGACTACATCTCCCATCATGCACTGCACTCACACATTCCCATCCACCATTACACCAATCACACAGCTGTCATCAATCACTAATCAGACTTGATTGTCTCACCACACCTGCACCTCATTCACACACACACATTTAAGCAGCACTCTTACATGCACTCACCGCGAAGTCTTGTTTTGCCCTGGCTGACATTCTGAGCGTTTCCCCTGTATTCTGTTTCCCTGTGTTTACCTGGACTGCCTATACGACTCTGAGCATTTGCTGCCTGCCTTCTTGACCCTGCCTGCCTTGTGATATCCTCTCTGTCTGCCGCCTGCCCCGACCTTTGCATTGTCCCTGTTGCTGATTCTGCCCTGCCTACGTGACACCTGTTATTGCCTCTGACCCTTGCCTGTTTGACCTTGCCTTGTTGTTCAATAAAGCTGCATTTGAATCTAACGACACTGCCTCTTCGTTACACATACACTGAAAAGACGCAAATAAATAAAATATGATAAACGGAAGCTAAACCCTCGACAAGAACCGACCAACACGAACAGACAGCAACAGGGGTAACACGCCGATCAGACAAAAGTAGACGAGCGTGTCAGTTGTAGTTTATTCGCCTCCTTGAAGGTGAAGTGTATCTATTTTTTTTTTTTGAAAATATTTTCTCCTCTTGTGCACTTCATGCATACTAGGGTTGTGACGGTGAGGAAATTTCCCCACAGGTTAATCGACCTGTTGTCACACTGGTTATAATGGTATCACCGTGGTGGGGGGTCGTTTGAGTTTTCCCTCAGGTTTTAAATACCCTGTAAGCGCTGTGCGCGTTTTACTTTGACTTTCATATCAGCAGCAATTCTGCGTCAAGCAGTGTTTAAATAAAATAAAAAATACTGTGGAACCAAATAAATGAGAAATTAAGTTTTTTTTAAAACATCACTTAGATCAGGGGTGCCCAAATCGGTCCATCGCGATTTAGGTCAGTGATTCTCAACCAGGGGGGCGAGAGATAAAACTACAATATAATATATTCACTAATATTATAACTTGCATGTTAAGTAATGTAAAAAAATATATAGCCTATAAATAAATAACAGTACCACCTCTCATATTCTGTGTTTCGGAGCAGCAAAATGTTTGTCATCGTGTGTAATACAGACTGAACGGTGCCTCAAAACAGCTGTATGAGCATATGATACGCAAACTACAGCTCTCGGCTGGATAAAAGAAGTGTCACACTAGTAGACACAAGTTTTGATGGACGACTATTGTAATCAAGGTAAAGCTGATTACAGTGACATGATTGTGTATTAGGCGTGCGTTATGTCCGTTATAAATGAAGTGCAAACGAACTGTGTGTGCGCTCTCGATCACCATAACATCATATTTCTGCTTGAATACAGCTCAGTATATTCACATATATGAATACAGCAAGTGTTTCATAACGGATGCTCGCATGTGTTGAAGTTTGTGAGTTGAGGATCAGTGGTGTTTTTGTGCATACGGGCATCAGACGCACCAAACACCTTGTTCTTACAGAGGAACTATTTAATGACGGCCTTGTGAATAGAGAATAATAATAAAACACTATTTTATTATTATTATTAAATTAATGCAACATAAAGATACATCACAACAAGCCTTTTTAATTATTTATTTAATATGTATTTGATCATTTATTTACTTTGAGGCTGCGCGAGACTGTTGTTTTAGGTTTTATTCCGCAGCCACCCGCTCCTGCGAACACTGTTTGTTCACATTTCTGCTGAAAGACAGAGATAGGCTAACAAATAAAAGTTTAGTCTGCACAAAATTGTATTTATTTTATTCGTCTTGTCAAGAGTCTTGAATTTATTGACAGAAAAATGTCAATAACATTTTGCTGCTAACACGGAATAAAGTGTCACAGAGAGGAAAAAAGTTATAGCCTACAAAACTTGTAATCTTTATTTTTTTTATTCGTCTTGTCAGGAAACAATTCATTTAGGCTAACATTCAGCCTACAACACAATAGGAAAAAATGTAGGTTTAGCCTAATGGCTATTTTATTAATCTTGTCAAAATACTAAATTCATTGAACATCTTGCTGTTAACACAGTGAAAAGTGCAGCAGAGAATAATAAATAAATTCGACACAATTTGTCATTTAAAATGATGATAAGCATAATACAAAGAAAGAAAAAAGGAAAGACGAATTGAACCATTGCATCCAGACTTTGCTCGATCCTTATTCTGCTCTGTCACTCATCACGACCTGCCTGTTCTGTTTGAGAGCCATATATTATATTTGCTAGCCTGCTCTGAGCATCGTTACACATGCTGTGCACAGACAATAAAACAAAGCACTGGTTCGTGCGTGCAGCGCATGCATAAACGGTCCGGGTGCAGGCTGTACCGGTGCTCGATAAGAATAAAGCACAGATATGCTGTTCTGAAAGGACGTCGGGAACGGGATAATGTTAGACTGCCCACTCCCGTTCAAATTGCACCAGAGTTACCGACCGTTACCGCGTTGTATTCGGGAAATTAATCCCGCGGCGAAATCTGGTCGGGACAGCTGCAGGCAATGCAGACCTAGACTGCTGTGATGCACGGCTCTCGTTCGTTCGGTGTGCTGCATTGAGCAGCAGCGTTCAGTTTTAATTATAGTGTCCTCTAACTGAACTAATTTAGAGTAAAAATCTAAACGACAGTGGGGGACGGTGGGCAAGTGACGTAACGGTGTTGCGGCTTAACACCGGTATAACCGCCATCACTGTCATGCTATCAAAACACTGCTCTGTTTATTTGAGCATCCAGACCAGCCTGATGGAGTCATTCTGAGGCAGGACTATCTCTCTATCGAGCCAATGGCAGACTGTTGAGGAAATCTTTTTGAAAACAATCCGTTTAAAAAAAAAAAATTCTGTCACTAGTATCACAGAACTTACACCCCTCAGCTTTTAAGATGGAAAAGCTACAACGACACACAAACGGTCTCTCTTCTTGTTTCATTAACTGCGTTTCCATCCACCTATTTTTAATGCACATTTTAGAATATCGCATAAAAAAAAAAAACGCTGGATGAAAACGCCAAGATGCGCATAAATTCTAAAAATGCACATAAAAACGTATGCGCACATTTGAGTGGGATACAATTTTTACCCAATAAGAAAAAATTTGCATAAACTACAATGAAAACACATTTACCGGATAAATTCCTCCATGCGCATCGAAAAAGTCATGTGACTTTGCGCTATGAGACGGGATAACTTGACTAACTAGCAGACCGATCTCGTTCACAGCATCTATATGTTGTTATGGTCATTCTGAAAAACCTGAGTAAAGTCTGTCGTCAAAGTATTTCTGTATAATTGTCTTACACGACTGTGTTCCCAAACAGGAGCATTTATTGTGTCTCGTCTTCTCGCTCTGAGGTGCAAGTAATTTATGTCATATATGAAGATTATTATATTCAGTGGCTTCTACAATATTCTTAGTGATATTTAGTGCCACCGTTTACCAGGAAGTGACGATTTTGCTCTCTTTGACTCATTGCATGGAAACTTTACTCGCATATGTTTTATGCGATATTCCAGTTTTGCGCATAAATTTTATTTGAATCTTTGGATGGAAACATAGCTATTGACAATGTTCAGTTAAGTATCAGTGTGTTGACTGCTTTAAAGTATGTCTGAAAATAGGACTTAAAAAAGAGTTTAGTTGTCTCTGCATATTAAGCTGGGATAGGAGAAAGAACGTTAACATTTATGCTGTAATTGTTCATGGCAATGTAATGTTTTGCTTTTAATTTCAATTGATAATTCAGACCTGCACTGTCTTATGGTAATATGTTAATGAAAAAGGCCATACAGTCTGAATCATGATTAAAGGCTAAAGTAGGATAAAGGCTCAAAACTGTGGCTAATCAAGACAAGACACTTATGTTTTAACCAATAACAATAAAATAGTAAAAATAAAGTTGTGCATTGTCAAACTGCAGCCCATAGTTACATGGAGGCATTAACACTTGTCCATATATAGCATTGGTTATCAAAAAAGATCATGATCTAATCAAATCCAAAACAAACCATTATCCTATACTACTGTGGGGGATTTCCACCATTTCTCATCTTTTAAATCTGCCACTACGGTAATGAGCCATGTCAATTTACTACCTCTTTTAGACAGAAGTTTTGAAGGCTGGTGGGTATACTCCTCTCTGAAATCTGCCTCTGGAATTTTCTTCAGTGGTTTGCTGAGGGTGACATTTTGTCATGGCCAGATGAACTATATTTGCATCTTGGTTTCCAACTATTCTAAATAAAGTTATTAGTGTCCATCAATGTTAAATGACTTCCTCCATTCAATCTAAACATTTAGCGACAACAGCAAGTTTATTGTGACTTCCCCAAAAATGCCCATGAAATACCGATTCCACTCACCAAGTTGAAGTGACTCCTAAAGCTCCAAAAAGCAGGCATGATGTGACATGGAGACATAAGAAACTAAATCTTGCCCTCAGGCTTGGCTAAAAGGAGGGATGGGGTTAAATGACACAGCTGGAGAACAACAATGAACAAACAGCCTTTCACAGCCCAGTGCGAGATCACATGACAAGGTAAAGCACAGATACAAGAGGGCCTATTCTGAGAGCATCTACGTAGCTCCACATTAAACTATGCACACTGACAAGAAGATATACACAAACACAGAATACAAATACAGATGTGCTACATTACAAGGTGGAAGGAATATCTACACTACACTATATTGCCAAATATCATCTACACTATATTGCCAAAAGTATTGGGTCACCCCCTTCTAATGAACAGGTTTGACTACTTTAGTAATTCCCATGAGTACAAATCTTAATGTTTAAGCATATAATGATATTCTAGGGCAGTGGTTCTCAAAGTGGTACGCCACTAATTACCAGTGATATGAGATTCCTCTAGTGGTACGCAGAGGAATCTCAGAATTAAATATAAATCAAGCCACGTGTCCACCAAAGCGATTTTTTTTTTATTGTTTTAAATGGGAGCGTCTTTTTCATGCTGAGCACTCGGGCGTTTTTTTCTTGGCACCGAGAATTTAAGAATGTTAGCACTCATCACTGTCACTTTTAGTCAGCTAACCAATCACAGTGGAGGAGGGGCGGGACTAATACCGTCACACCCTGCTTGTACTACGACTTAACAGCAATGGAGAAGTTAATATTGCTTGTCTCTGAGTATTTATGTCTTTACCAGATGGAATTGCCGGAGTACAATAATATTGTTATGAAAAATAAAGCTTGGAGAAACATTTCATTCGCGATGCGTCTGCCAGATTACTTCAGCGGATATTACATATCATAGCAACCGAAAATACGCTGCCCTCTCAAGCGCTCACACCTGGGTGTTTTCAGCTGGCTTTGGTGGAAACGTGGCCTGATTGTTGTTACTTGCAGCTACATATGTAACGGATGTATGCCAGTAAGGGCTGTGTGTAAAACCTCACTCCCCTGACCTCAAAAAGAGGCTCTAGCTTTGGCGTCTCTGTTAGAGTGCCCGCCTCCCGCGCCGGAATCCCGGGTTCAAGACCTGCTCGAAGCAAGAACGAGTTAGGATGGTGTGGACCCGGGGGGGTTACACATTTACAGCCTGTGTTTTTTTTAATCAAGTACTTTTTTATTTAAAAGTGAAATAAAAACTGTACTGTGCTTAAAGATTAAATGAAAATGTATTGTAGCTACTTAAAGTTAAATAAAAACCAAGTTACTGTACTTAAATGTTAAGTATGATACATTTTCATTTAATCTTTATTTAAGTACAGTTTTTTTAACATTTAAGTACAGTACAGTTTTTATTTCACTTTTAGGTACAATATATTTTAATTTAATAATTACGTTTTTTATTTACGTGGAAGTAAGCACGGTGCAGTGTTCATGTTCAAACTGTGTATTTACTATATTTTAAGAGGCTGACAATAATATCCTTCTAAGGATTAAAACTGGCTCGTTTTTTTTTTACATTTTTTTTTACTGTGTATAGTGCTACTGAAAGTGAAAGTGACACTTGGAATTTGTGCTCTGCATTTAACCCATCCAAAGTGCACACACACACAGCAGTGAACACACACACACACACACACACACACACACCGTGAACACACACCCGGAGCAGTGGGCAGCCATTTATACTGCATTTTAATGTTGGTCATAATGGTGGTACTTGGAAAGCCAAATATTTTCTGAGGTGGTACTTGGTGTAAAAAGTTTGAGAACCACTGTTCTAGGGAATTGTGTGCTTCTAATTTTATAGCAACAGTTTGGACAGGACCCTTTTCTATTCTAACATGACAGTGTCGCTGTGTATAAGGCAAGAATAAAAGAGAAATGATGATTCAGTCAGTGTGGAGGAACTTGACTCGTCTGCAGAAAGCCAAATCCTAATCCCAGCTGAACACCTCTGGTGTGACTTTAAATGCCAAAAACTCATCACCAAACACCAATTGAGTTTTCAATGTGTCCTATAGTGTGACAGAAAAATGTAATAACTAACATGAAGATAAACTTCTCTCATGTTATTTGTATGTTAAGTTTTTATTTTCTAAATTTTGCTATGTCACACCATAGGACACAATAGGTCAAAAAACGAATTGTCAACTACACATATATCCTCCCCTGGCAAAAAAAAAAAGATAATTTATTGAAAAAGAGCTGCAAAAACTTTTTTTTAAATGTCTCACCCCCGAACATCTACAGGACTTATCCATATCAACAATATATGTATCAACAGGCTCAGGATTTAAATCCCAAATTGGCCTTATGTCATGTCATTAGGGCTGTAACGATACACCAAACCCACGATTCGGTTCGTATCACGATTTTTGACCCACGATTCGTTCAGATCACGATTTTTTCGTGGGGGTGGGAGAAAAAGAAAGATTTTTAAAACAATATTTTTTATTAAATAACATTTGAAAATCTTTATAAACTGAACACCAAAGAACAAGATTAACTATGCAAATTATTAACAATATAAATAGTAGGGATGTGCATTTTAAGCAAAAGTAATATTCGACGATTACTATTGCACCCTCCTGTGCACGCACACACACATACACAGAGAGAGAAGGAGAGAAACTATTCAGGCTTTTAATCTGTAAGATAACAGTTTTATTAATTAGAGAATAGTCTATCTTAACCTGAGACAATTAATGGTCATAACTTATGATTGCTGAAACATATTAATATAACATAACCGAATGAGGCATTTATTAACAGAACAGTCCGTCGATTATCAACTGCTCATAAGGTTAGGACATTTATATTTTAAAAATGAGCATGAACATTCATAAAAAAACGTAACTGTTTGATTAATTGATTAATGAATATTAGGCTTAAAACATATTACGCTAAACAGAATATCATTGTCATAACAATAACCTATTTACAAGCAATGAGGCTTAGTTACTTTAAAAACGATTTTACCTCCTCATTGCAGAGAAATATAATGTCGATCTCTGATATCTGTGCACAATGCGCGACGTCTATGAAAGCAGCGTAGCCTGCATATAGTTTTGGTTTAGCTACAAACTCGGCCCGGGCTATCCATTAAATATTAACGCGCCCGAAACCCGAAGGGAAGCAGACCTCTCTTGTGAACAGCCTGAATGACGGCGCTTATTATGTGAACATTATTTTAACGCCTGTCTTTATAACAATAACTTATTTCATATATTAAATGAACATGTTCACATGTTTGGAAGAAGACGGAGAGCAATCTGTTCACAATTAGTCCGGGGAACTTTTAATTGAACTAGGAATGAATATAAATCCCTGCAGTTTATCAGAATGCCGCCTGGAGTCCGACCAGAGCCCGTGTCTTTCTCTATCTCTCAACATTATAAATCTGCTTTTGCGGCCATTAAAATAGTTCCGCTTTGGTTTTTAATAGCAAAGTGGTCATTAATTCGTTTAGTTTCTTTATTAATTTAATTCAGAAATATGATTGGAACATTTTATGTTTGTTAAATTCAAGTTTTTTTTTTTTTAAATACCAAGTGGCCAGCGCCAGTTTGATTAGTTTATCTTTCTCAAATAAATAAGATTAATGTCATATTTTATTGCACACGAAGGACCGCCAGGAGAATACATCATCGCTGCTCTTCACTGACTGGTCTGTTTGAAGAAACGTGCATTCTGGTAGGAATACAGTTTTCCTTTATTATCATGGCGAGCACTAGCATGCTCAATAAGTGTGTGGATCCGTGTCCTCGTATTTGCATTGACACACAGCCTTTTGTTTGGGCAAGGAGCACGCACGCCGATGTCCTTGAGGGGAAAATCTGTGCGCAACTAGCTCAACTTTTGCAGGCAGGCGTCACATGATTGGAAAGGTAGTCACGGGTGTGTCGCGATTCTCCCTTATCACACCGCGACACAGGATCGTGGATCTGAGTGTCGCGATTTCGGTTTCATATCGCGTATCGTTACAGCCCTACATGTCATGCCTTAATATCAGAAGATAAGAGTCAAATGCATTAAAGTTAGGTTCCCAACCTGATCCTGAAAAAAAGTACTCAGTGCTGACCCAAATACTATACTTTTAGAGAATGTGCTCAAATCGACAACACGTTGTCACTTCTTTGTCCCGAATATTCTTTAACCTTTGACATACTAACAACAACTGGGAAAATTGATTACTCAGGTAATCAAGATAATTTTCTTTTAAAGTTTAAAAGAAGAAAGAATGCATGGGATGCTAAAGTACTGTGAAATTCCTGAACTGAGAAACATCTGGTCAATGCTGTCCAAACAACTTGCTATGGTTCAGGTGGAGCATTACAGCCATTTTTAACAAAGAATCCACAGGAATGGAAGGGTTAAGAAAGACCAAACACCATCCTATTTTTTGTACTTCCGCTGATTGTGTTGCATTGGTCTCATAGCTCAGAAAACCTGGCACAGCCAATACAACACCACCAGTCAAAGTTTTAGACATCCTTGGTTGAATTTGTTTGTCATTATCTTAAAGACCTTTTCATGTGAATGTTTACACTTAAATACTTGAAATTAGCCATAGTTAGTGTAAACAATGTGAGAGTCTACTACTTATAAAATGAGTTGCCCAAAAAGTGCCCAGCATACATGAGAACTTCTTGAGTAAATTAATAAACATTTGTTTTGCTCACTACATAAATACCATGTATGCGTTTGTCATCACATAGTATACTCTTATTGTAAAATGCAGATAAATAGTGATAATAATGAATGAATATGTCTAAACCTTTGACTGATAGCATATTAAAAAGAGCAGCAGATTTAACAGTCAAATAACAAGCCTCCAATATCAGGCAAAAGGCAAATATTAGTCAATGAACAGAGTTTGTTTAGTGACATCAAGTTGCCCTGGTGATAAAAAAAAATGACCTCTACTAACAAGAGCCCACTGCTGCATCTTTTGGACATTTTAGCGATTAGTTATCACCCATATTGGAAGTCTACTAGGAGCTGGAAACATCCAAACAGCAACAATAAAAAACCTTAAGCAAGGAATTGACTGCAAAATGGAGACAAGAGCATTTTTTAAACAGAGTGGCCCTTCCTTATCTGACTAGGATCAGGAAATGAAAGAAGCCGCCTGGCACCCTAGACGGCCAGAGGCAGAACTGGAAAAGAACCAGGTGTGTCCACAATTCTATCACAGGTTTAACACACTCTCACATGGGACCCATTACCAAAGACTTCCCTAACCTGTTAGTGCCAAGAATAAGTGGCTATATCTCAAACCTAATGAGACAGCTACATAGACACCATTTGGAGCTTCATAAACTACATTCACACTGGAGTTCCTGAAATTCCTGAAAACTGCTTCTCCGTGAATGCAAAGCCAGAGTGCCAAACGTGTCTGAGTGAACAGAGCTAATCTAGGGTGAGTGTTGTAGTGATAAAAGAGGTCATGTAGCTAAACAAAATTCTGCAATGCCAAAACTATTTTTCAACAGAACAACACCATTTTTCCAGATATATTCCAAAATATTTAAGTAAAAGAGGCTTTAGACATGCTCAAGAGTCAACTCAGCTCACAGCTTAACTGTAGTTGAGCACTTGTGGCACACAGAAGTAGCACATGCTGGCTACAATGAATCAATGAGTGTTTTGAGGAAGAACAAATCACTGGTCGTGGTCGGGACGCTGTGTATCGTATACCGGTCAGATGCTCCTTTACTAAGAGGGCGGTTCTTCACCATAATAAACTACAATGAGAACCAGATTTCCTGCACAAGTTAAACATCTGAAATTACACAAATAATTACAATCAGTTATCGTTGTTTTCTTGACCAATAATTAACAAAAAAACTAATGATGCCCAAAAATGCTGACTAGGCAGGCAGTTGACTATATTTTAGATACAGCCAATCAGTGATGTGTAGCTCACATGTCCCTGGCAGTGAGGTCGGGGAAAAGAGCAGAAACGGTAGTTGAAGGTAATTTTTGCCTATTCCACTCATAATCATGATGAAATTCACAAAGCCTGCTGTGAAATGATAAGCAAACTGGCAGAAACTTTCATTTTGTAAAGATGTTCTAATAACTGAGAACATTCCTCAGATATTGAGTCATTAAATCCTGCCTCTTTCACAATTATCTGGCTGAAGTTTATCTTTTACACGTGTTATACAACTGAAAGTAGTCCGGCTGAGCAATGCATTGATTTTTTCTTCTTCCTTGGAGAAACTTGTGAAACAACTGTTATCATGCGTGATAGATTAATGTGACCAGTCTTCATTCCTTGGATCAGAGGTCTTTCTATCTCTGAAGTCTTTCTGCTAAAGAAAGTTCTCCTTAAACTACTAAACAAGAAAGTGTCCTTTGGATGAATAATCTAAGAATAGTGCAGAATTTGAAATATAGGCTATATACAACACAACTAATCTTTGTTTAAACTGTTTAATATGGTATCAGACTTGGTCTACACTGAATGTAGATGTTCTTGTGTATGTTTGACAGAGCTAATTATAGTTCTTTATGTAGTCAGTCAGTAACGTTATTTCCAATAATCCTATCAAAATTTTAAATTGAGAAGTGCGTTAAATGCGTTAAAAGAATAACTAAATCGCGTAATAACATGCCTGTAGTTCGTCTGAGAGCTGTCATGCACACGGCAAGCTACTGTCGCTTACGGGTGACAAACATATGGCAATTTAACGAACACTTTCAACTTTTGTAGTTTGCTTGTGAATACTATGCCCAAATTCTTTAGATTCCTCCCGAAAAATATCAGAAAAGGTAGATAACTTCAGTAGTGTAATTTTTCAAAATGAACGTACATAACAACTCAAATCTTTCATCTAAAACATAGTTCAAGAACGCAGGATGTTGCTCGTGCAACACTTACCAGTAAGTTACAAGAAAAGTGTAAAAACTTCGAAAGACGTCAAGCGAACAATCCGTGATAGAGTTGCATTTATGTTAACAAGGTCTCTGTGAAACAAGAAATCCCGTCGAAGTAAAGGAGGACACTAAATAAACAGTTCAGCCCAAACTCCTCCGTTTGTTGCTTGTGGCTGTAATGATGATGACAGCCTGGTCATGTTATTCTCCCGTAACCCTCCGCTTTTTTTGAAAGTGAACGAGTGCGCATGCGCAAACTTTTTTTTTTTTTTTTTTTTTGTGAACCAACATGCATTACATTTACATTTATTCATTTGTTAAACACTGCTACAATAAATCCCAGCAGCATACACTATACTGAAAAAGGCACTTTTCAAATGCCACCAAATTTGGAGCAATCTTAACAAATCTTCATCTGTGTTAATATATTTAACCATATATATTATTGCATAAAAATATCAAACCTTACATTTTCAAAAGTTGGTATTACATTCTTTGTAATTTACCACTTCTGAGATTCACTATCGTCTTGTCCAAATGTATAAGCATTCCTATTCATTAACTTCCTTCATTTTAAGGTCACAAAAAACCTTGAAAGTCTGCTAAAACTTTAACATGTTCTTTTTAATTTAACTTTATTTTCTAATTTTCTTTTCAAATCTTTCAGCGTAATTTTAGTATGACTTTTAATTTGCATTTTCCTAATCATCATTATCACCACATTTTAATTGGTTATTTAGAATAAATAAATAAATACACAAACAAACATTGTGCTTTCATGTTAGGTTGTGACGTTTCTAACTTTAAACACCATAGAGAGTAGTAACAGAAATGTTCAGGCACAAATGAAACCATGTCCCATGAATGTCATAATTTGATATATGATTGACAAACGCAGACAAAATGCACAGGTAATGAGAATGAACATTTCCATGAATGTATATGTCTCATACTGAGTCAACTTTACATCATCACAGTTCACTTACACAACTCTATTCTTCTTGTTATAAATATAGTCTTTTCACATAACATTGCTACAAGTCTTCAGATATGTCATAATCAAGATTAAGATCAAGAACAATGCAGCAAAACACGCCAAGACATGCCACACACATGATTGTCAACCAACGCAACCTTCCTAGATGAACAGGTGTGTTAATTCTGTTACCACACCATTAAAACCGTCTTTAAAACCAGCTAAACAGAACTGTCATGGAAAAAGGTGACACGTCCGCGCAGCTGCTTACAAGAACACACTCATTGACTCATGACAAGCAACAATATAAACACCCCCACTGAGAAAGAAACATGTTTAACTGTGAAGTCATAGCTCTTCAGCTAACATGCAAAAAACAAAAGCAAAAGGGTGAAACAGAATGACAACTATTACATGGCCTTTCATTTCTATAAGAAATACATTTTTATTTGTATCTTTAATTATGCAGTATAGGTGTTAACCTTGACTTTTAATTTGAGAGTCAACCCTTTTCCTTCAGTTCAGATTGTTTTGTTACGTAATATATTCACAGAGAGCAGTGACTGGTTGATACAATAAAGGAATATTATAATGACTGGGTTTTCTCCAAGGCATTTCAGACAAAACTGAACAAGTCAAAACTTGCTTGGAAGTGACAGAAGATTACATGGAAACATTGCGTGGAGGTTTGGCTTTTATCTAAAATCATTATATTGGTTGACCAAGTAATTCAAGGTGAAGAATGAAATCAGGCATAAAATAACAAGGCATCAAGTCTCATATAGTCCTATATATATACACACATCGTACCGTACATATATATACCGTACCCACTGTATATATATACAGTGGGTACGGAAAGTATTCAGACCCCCTTACATTTTTCACTCTTTGTTATATTGTAGCCATTTGCTAAAAATCATTTAAGTAAATTTTTTTCCTCAATGTACACACAGCACCCCATATTGACAGAAAAACACAGAATTGTTGACATTTTTGCAGATTTATTAAAAAATAAAAACTGAAATATCACATGGTCCTGAGTATTCAGACCCTTTGCTCAGTATTTAGTAGAAGCACCCTTTTGATTTAATACAGCCATGAGTCTTTTTGGGAAAGATGCAACAAGTTTTTCACACCTGGATTTGGGGATCCTCTGCCATTCCTCCTTGCAGATCCTCTCCAGTTCTGTCAGGTTGGATGATAAACGTTGGTGGACAGCCATTTTTAGGTCTCTCCAGAGATGCTCAATTGGGTTTAAGTCAGGGCTCTGGCTGGGCCATTCAAGAACAGTCACGGAGTTGTTGTGAATCCACTTCGTTATTTTAGCTGTGTGCTTAGGGTCATTGTCTTGTTGGAAGGTAAACCTTCGCCCAGTCTGAGGTCCTGAGCACTCTGGAGAAGGTTTTCGTCCAGGATATCCCTGTACTTGGCCGCATTCATCTTTCCCTCGATTGCAACCAGTCATCCTGTCCCTGCAGCTGAAAAACACCCCACAGCATGATGCTGCCACCACCATGCTTCACTGTTGGGACTGTATTGGACAGGTGATGAGCAGTGCCTGGTTTTCCACACATACCGCTTAGAATTAAGGCCAAAAAGTTCTATCTTGGTCTCATCAGACCAGAGAATCTTATTTGTCACCATCTTGGAGTCCTTCGGGTGTTTTTTAGCAAACTCCATGGGGGCTTTCATGTGTCTTGCACTAAGGAGAGGCTTCCGTCGGGCCACTCTGCCATAAAGCCCCAACTGGTGGAGGGCTGCAGTGATGGTTGACTTTCTACAACTTTCTCCCATCTCCCGAATGCATCTCTGGAGCTCAGCCACAGTGATCTTTGGGTTCTTCTTTACCTCTCTCACCAAGGCTCTTCTCCCCGATAGCTCAGTTTGGCCGGACGGCCAGCTCTAGGAAGGGTTCTGGTCGTCCCAAACGTCTTCCATTTAAGGATTATGGAAGCCACTGAGCTCTTACGAACCTTAAGTGCAGCATAATTTTTTTTGTAACCTTGGCCAGATCTGTGCCTTGCCACAATTCTGTCTCTGAGCTCTTCAGGCAGTTCCTTTGACCTCATGATTCTCATTTGCTCTGACATGCACTGTGAGCTGTAAGGTCTTATATAGACAGGTGTGTGGCTTTCCTAATCAAGTCCAATCAGTATAATCAAACACAGCTGGACTCAAATGAAGGTGTAGAACCATCGTAAGGATGATCAGAAGAAATGGACAGCACCTGAGTTAAATATATGAGTGTCACAGCAAAGGGTCTGAATACTTAGGACCATGTGATATTTCAGTTTTTCTTTTTTAATAAATCTGCAAAAATGTCAACAATTCTGTGTTTTTCTGTCAATATGGGGTGCTGTGTGTACATTAATGAGGAAAAAAAATGAACTAAAATGATTTTAGCAAATGGCTGCAATATAACAAAGACTGAAAAATGTAAGGGGGTCTGAATACTTTCCGTAACCACTGTATATATATATATATATATATATAAAGTAATTATATGATGAGACACGATCATGATGAAAAAATATGACATGACAAGTATGTAGTGAATAATTGTGACAAAACAATTGTATTTCATGAATTATTTTATATAAAAAATTTACAAAGAGAAATGCCCCCTCTAGCGAAGAAGAGAGAAGGAAACATGCATGATGAAGACGGTGGAATATTTTCCTCAAGGGGGTGCTTGACATTTCAGATCTTTTGCGTCCCTCAGTCACCCACAATCCTTTGCACACATTCCAATTCATTAACAATGTTGCCCTGCGTCTTAATGTTCATACTATCCATCCTAAATAGTATGTGAGATTACAATAAGTGACTCCCAAAGCATAGTATGTTGAAAAGAGTATGCCAAAAGTCCCCGGATGGTCTCCTATTTCCTATTCCTATTTTTGAAGTGTGGACAAAGAGTATAGAATACATTCTTTGTAATTAACCACTTCTGAGATTCACTGTCGTCTTGTCCAAATTTATAAGCATTCCTATTCATTAACTTCCTTCATTACTTCTATACTCTTTGGTGTGGATCCATGCACACAATCTATTGGCTAAAATTGCCCACAATCCATTGCGCTTTGGCGAAGGATTCTGTCCAGAACTACAAATAAGTCTAAAACGCGTTAGAAAAACTACAAACGTGGCGGATACGCGTGATCGAGCGTTTTTTTTAAATTATTTTTGCAAATCAAAAACATTACAATATTTGAAAATTAAAATGGGGCATACGGACGACATCACATGTAGATATAAGGACTATTCAAATCAGCATAAATTATATATAGTTACACAATAAAAAATTAAAATAAAATAATTTACATATATCTTACAACAGATTCAAGAATGTTAAATGTTTTAGAAGCCTTTGAATTGAAAGGTTTGGACACATTCTTAAAAGTAGTAAAACGAGATTTTACATCAGATTAAAACATTCTAAAGTTAGGTTTACAATGAATGATTCTGGCTTTATGAAGGTGAAATTTATCCAGAAGACAAAGCAATAATACAGTATGTTCAAGATTACTGTCTTTAGAATGAAAATCTGACAGGAAAATAGTGATCGAGCTTTAGGTAGAGAGGTTTGCAAATTAACATTTAACCTGGTAAAAAATATTGATCTATTGTGATGCTATTATCAGTGTTATATTCAATCTGCAACAGCAATGTGAACTTTTATAAACATCCATTTGGTCGTTAACTTTTAAATGCATCATTATGCAGAAAATATGAGCAGAGTTCTCCGCATGAAAGACTCGCGACTGGCAGATCATCGAGCTACTTCTTTTCTCTCTAATAAGGTGGGTCTAATAAGGTTTTTAATTTAAGTTAAATTAAATTAAATGTGGAGGATGTTAAAAGTGACAAGATGATTGACAGCCAGTTTACAGTGACAGGCTGCGTGTAACAGATGCGACAGAGCCCACTGTTAAAGACGCAGTTGTGTGACGTGATAGTATGTCCCAAAGCTTGCCTACTCTTCTACTACACTACAGCATTTCAGTATTTGACAGGGAGATCAAAATTGCGCTGCTAGCTGATGACACTACACTGTTTTTGAAGGACAAAAATCAGTTGTCAAAAGCTCTGGAATTGGTTGAACAATTTTCATGTGCCTCAGGTCTAAAACTTAATGGTTCGAAATGTGAATTTATGTCAATTCATGATATGGATGATATATTCTTAGGAGGTATCCCAGTCAAGAAAAGTGTAAAATATTTAGGAATTCATATTACTAAAAATGCTATCAGTAGACATCATTTAAACTTTTCTGATAAAATAAAAAATGAAACAGATCTTTAACCTCTGGCTTCAGAGAGATATTTCATTATATGGTAGAGTTCTCTTATCTAAGGTTGAAGGGCTCTCTCGTTTTGTATATTCGGCTCTTTCTTTGTTTGTCAACGATAAAGCTACAATCAAAAAAAAAGTTGTTGAACGAACTTAAAAAAATTAGAGTAAACTTTTCCACGAAATTTAATTACATTTTTCAACCAAAATCTAATTTGTTTGAAATTAGTTGTTGTAATCTTGTTGTATAAACTTAAATTCCTTCAGTGAAGACTACAAAAAAAATTGGGTCATTCCTACTAGATAATGTTTTGCCATGCCATGCCTGTGCACAAAACAACAGCAGGGCACAGTAAAATATAAAATATGATACAAGAAACATACAACAGATAAATTAGGTATATACATACAAAATAGACAATGTAAATAGGCAAATTATATATGTAATAGTTGCAATTCAGCCGCTACATTGTGATTTTAACATCAGTAGCCTACACTCAAAAAAATAATTAATTGGATGAATTGTAATTGAGTTGGGTCAACTCAATTTGATCAAATATAGTTTAAATTAAATTGATACATTGATGAAGTGATGTTTTTATGCTTGCTAAAACATTTAACTGGATAATAAATTGTTTCTACACTCAAAAATAAATTATTTGTTGGATTTACTTAACTTTAGGCATTAGCCAATTTGTTAGGCATAGCATATGATGATATTGTTACATCCATGGCATGCCCATAATTGTTTCTTTGTTATTAAAACAACTTTGTGTCATGTTAGCTGGTCCTCAACCCAAGCACATGCTTTACCACAATGGTAACCCCCCAAAACACTAACATACCAGAAACTCTTTTAAATACAAACATAAAAGAACATTAAACATTAACAAGTCTCCCAATTTTATCATCTAAATAAAAAATGCCTAAAATAACATTTTATTTCAAGATTTACTCTCCTTATCCAGCCCTGTGCAAAGCATGATGGGAAGGAAATCCACTTCCTAGTTACACAAGTAAAATCGAACGAAAAAATATTCTTGTTGACTCAATTTAAAAAAGTAAACCTAATTGTTTTTAAATTACATTGTTTATATTTAATAAAATTAAGTTGGGACCATTTTTATCAAGAGTTATGTTGTATGAGCTCATTTTAATTAATGAAATTGAACAAAGAGCAAAAATAATTTTTTTGAGTGGGGAAATTAATAAAATATTTTTGGATTTTATCTGGAAAAATAGACCTTACAAGTTAAAAAGAGAAGTGCTTGCTAATTCCAGAAGCGAAGGTGGCCTTGATTTTTTGGACTTTGCAGATACTGTAAACACATTTAAAGTAAATTAAATACTTGAATTTAATTTACACAGGCTCAGCACCCACCTACTTCCACTCACTATTACGAATTTACATCCCCTCCAGAAGTCTGAGATCTGCTAGTGAGCGACGCCTCGTGGTACCATCACAGAGAGGCTCAAAATCACTCTCCAGAACATTCTCTTTCACCGTTCCTGGCCGGTGGAATGATCTTCCCACCCCCATCCGGAATGCTGGATCCCTGTCAATTTTCAAGCAACAACTGAAAACTCATCTCTTTCAACTCTACTTGACTACAAAAAAAAAAAAAAAAAAAAAAAAAAATTGAACTTTCACTTTTTCACAATCTTCATCTTTCTCTCTATCTTTCTCTCCTTCCCTTGCTAGCTTGTACTTATTTGAACAATGCCTGAGACTTGGTGTTATTGGCACTTCCTCTGTATGTTTGCCTCTTCAAGATTAATCGCTTTATGTACTCCCAATTGTAAGTCGCTTTGGATAAAAGCGTCTGCTAAATGACTAAATGTAAATGTAAATAAATTGGTTGAGAAGATGCCTATGATCCAATATCACTATGTTTTTTTATTCCAAATAACATATTTGACAAACTAGGTGGCCTATCTTTCTTACTAAAGTGTAATTTATTGCCTGGCAAGCTACCTATCTCCTTATCTAACTTTCATCAGCAATGTCTTCTTTCATGGAAATTGTGTTTTGTCCATGGTTTCTCCCCACACAAAGTTCTCCTTTGGAATAATGCTGATATAACTGTTAGAAATAAGTCTCTTTTTTCCCCTAGATGGTTTAATAATAACTTGAACTTTATTCTATCTGTGTTTGATGATTTTGGTAATATTTTAACATATGAACAATTTATGAATCTCCATAATTTTCCAGTCCCACTAAAGAAATATAATACCTTGACGAGAGCCATCCCAGTAGGTTTAACCCAGTTAATGAAAAGTCACCTCAAATTCAGTAAAGGCTACAGTTTTTATCCGGCTTTATGTTTGGGTGGTATTGATATTTTAGATCGGAAATGCAATAACAAACATATTCGCTAAATATTTCAGACAAAGAGAAAGATTACTCCAAGAGGGAAATTCTACTGGGGTTCCTTTGTAACAAATATAAATTGGAGAAAGGCCTGGCTTTTGCCAAGTAAATTTTGTATATCTAACAAAGTTAAAGAGACGCATTATAAAATCCTTCATAAAATGTATCCCGTCAATTTGTCTATTTCTAAATATTCTGATATTGATGAGTCTTGCTCGGTTTTGTTGAGGAAACGGCTTCCCATTTGTTTTTTGATTGTGGTGTTACCAACAAATTATGGGTTGACTTAAGCACCTATGTTTCTAACCTTACAAATGTGTCCCATACCTTCATCCTCAAAGATGTTATTTTTTATTATGAAAATCCAAAGCTACTTTCTGTTGAATATGTCGTTAATTTTCTTATATTAAATGCAAAATTCTTCATTCATAAGCAAAAATGGCTTAAATCTCCTTTGTTTTTTCCCCTTTTTCTTTCTGAATTTGACTCTGTTGTTTCAACTCTAAGACTTACAAAAAACAAAAAGAGTGCCACATTTTTGATGCACTATGACAGCTTTTCTAAATCTATGTAATTTTATTTTTGCACTTCTCTGTACAGATAATTCCATAATTTGATGTACGCAAACCCAGAATATTTGTTTTTGTAGGAATATATTCATGTCTTGTTCCCTGTGTTTGTATATTTCTAAAATTTTTGCAATAAAAAAAAAAAAAAAAAAACTCTTCTACTACACACTCAAAAGTGTGTACTCTTTCTTCACCAAAAGAGTACATACTTCAAGGGCATAGTATAAGTAGGGATACATTGATAAGTATAAGTAGTATATACATTGGGAGGCAGCATTGGTTAAGGCTAGAAGGGATACGTATGGCGCTACTGTTCATGCGCACATCAACACTGTGTAATTTTTGTCACACTGTACAATGGAAACCATTGGAATTTCTGTGATGGTTTCTATTGGGCTTCTATAGTTTTTTTTAGCAGGGTTAGCAGCTGTATATTGGGCATTTCTTCAACTAGGGGCACTTTTAGCCCTGTGAAGTTGAATAAAAAAACTTGTTCAAAAGTTACATAACACAATCTCATAAATTGAAATAATTTGTCTAGTTTTAAGATCTGTAAGAGGACAAACTTAGATTTCAAGATAAATTGATAATATTTTAAATTGACCTGCAATGAACAAATGCCATTTCCACCACATCTATAGGCTATACAGCTGTTATTTAAATATAGAATAACTTAAGCCTCTCAAGAATTGTCTAAGATCATTTTAACTAGTTTTACCAGTTTTTCCACAATATACAATAATTATACATTTCTCAATGATATAAATTAACTGCCCTAAGGACCAAATGCTGAACTGTACACCTGTCACACTCTGAAATGTAATATTGGTTTGGGTACGAGCTTATTAGAAATAAAATATTTTGTATATATTAAGTAGAGTATGATCTCATAAATTGTGGATACAATTTTAATGTGTGATGAGAACTTTTTAAATATTTAAAATAAATGTGTGTGGTGATGTAAATGACAGGGTGGTGGTGGAAATTACAGGGTGTTGTGGAAATTACAATGAATTAACGTGAATGTACACAGTAAATTCCCCGGTGTTAAATCAACACTACTTGATGTATATATGGGAACCAGTTCCCATATATACACCAAGCGGTGTCGATCTAACACCGGGAAATTTACTGTGTAGAGAAACAGCAGAGATGTTTATTAGAAAACAATTTTTAAACGCATCACACTCATTAAACTCAATTCACAAAGTCATATGTACTTTGTAACCATAAATGTAATTTCCACCACAGAGGGTGGTGGAAACGACATTTCTGTAGTTTATTGTGAAAAAATGAAAGATAGCTTCACTGATTAGCTTTGAATTATTACTCAGCATCTCATGTATGCAAAACACTCTTATTTAACATTACATTTGTAGCTTTTTAAAAACACCCGTAAAGGTACAGCATGTTTGGAAATGACGTAGAATAAATATATTAACTGATTAAGCAATATTTACATAGATTTTTCTTCATTTGTTGTTGATGAAAATTTTAATTCCCTCCATGTTCAACATGTGCTCTGATGTCACTGAACATTTCCATAGAAATCACCTTTCACGCAAACATTTTAAAGGGATATTACAGTGTTGTGGTGGAAATGACACCAATAGCTATATTTTTTATAAAAAGTCATATTGATAGAGGTCTCACATTAAATATTATAATGTATTTTAATTAATTTACTAGTGATTAATTCAGGTACATTAATGGTTACCAGATAAGTCATATTTTTAAACTGTATTTTTTCATTGTTGAAGTTTAAAAGTCTGGGTGTGAGACAAGGAGAAAACAATGATTTTGACACCTATAAGGAGGTTGAAAGTATGAAAAAATCATAATAGATAGGTACTAAATCGTTTTTAAGGTGGTTTTATTGTTAGATTGACACAGAAAGAGGAATTTGTCCAAAATTATATGTATTTTTGTAGAATATGACCAAAGAAAATAAAAGTTCCCATAATCTACCCATTTACCATCAACGTGGATTGTGACACTGAAAAGTCATACAGTGAAGTGTTACAGTTAGAGAATCAGGTTCCCATCGCAGCCCACTGATTACAACAACTGCCACTCATGACTTATCTTTTCACTTTGTTTTATTCTACCCGCTCTTAATTATCACCAGTGTTGGGGAAAGTTACTTTTAAAAGTAATGCATTACAATATTGCATTACTCCCTAAAAAGTAACTAATTACGTTACTTAGTTACTTTTTATGGAAAGTAATGCGTTACATTACTTTTACGTTACTTTTTAAATATGAGCAGGGCTTGATAGTTTGTTTTTAATACAAGAAGTTATATTCATAGCAAATGTAAAAGCCCTTTCACACCAAAAAGTGTAATGAATAGACCTCAGGCTGAAGGAAAAGTAAATCACGTCTGTACAGTAGAACGCAAGAGAATAAGTTCAACACTCTTCAGCAATAAAAAAAAAGAACAAAGCACTATTTTTAGTTGATCTAAAGTCATTTTTGCTTGTGATTGAACTGGATCATCAAAGGTCCACAGCAAACACATTGGTTAATAAAATGAGATTAGATATATTTGTGTTGTTTAACATATTTAATTATTTAATTATTATAGTTTGCATCATATTATGAGTTTGCATTTCACTGTTTTAATTAATTTTGATGAATACTGAATCTGATTTTTGTGAGTGGGATGAATTAATTCACATTCACATTTAGTCCAGAACTACAGTAAGATCATGTTCACACAGCGCACTGTCAGTCAATAAATGGGAAAAAGTAACTGGCGTTACTTTTTTTTTAAGTAACTCTGATATTTTCTAGTAAAATAAAAAGCAATACGTTACTTTACTAGTTACTTGAAAAAAGTATTATTGTTACTTAACTCGTGTTACTTGTAATGCGTTACCCCCAACACTGATTATCACTAAACAGAATTTAGCCCTTTTTGTACTTGTGATAAGAAGCGTATATTCTTTCACTTAACACTTAACTCTGCATTGTTTTATCATATTTAACAGTTATCTCTACAAAACCAGTGTTCTAACGATTTGTGCTACCTCCCAATAAAACGATAGGTAGCACAAATTGATAGCGAAAAATGCTACCTGTCAGATTGTGCTACCAGCATCTTATTCATGTTGGTTGAGGCTTTTTTTAAATGTTCATACCTACCCCTACCCTAAACCTACCCTTATCCCAAACTTAAAACAATACAAATATATTATCGGTAGCACAATCTGATAGGTAGCATGTTTCGTCGGTACACCGGACTTATTCCTGTCAATGAGTGTCGCTACTGTGCTGTCTAACAAACATATTGAGATCTATCAGCATATTAATATTTAGGTTAGCATAATGAGAACTCGTATAACTTACAGTAATAGAAGCTAAATGCTGGTTAATTTAATACAGAACATACCACCGGTTCTTAAAATATGGCACTTGTTTTTAATCTTAAAAATAGCATTTCCACATGAGATTGTCAATTACAATGTTCAAAACATAAATGGGACATTTAATGTGAAACTCGTTTATTCAAAATCAGAGCTCCTGAATCCATGTCCTTAAATACCAAAATACACTTACACTGTTTAAAATAAGAAAAACAGAAATAATCAGATGCATATCTTAAAGAAACACATCCACCCACAATAAATATTTGACAACTTTTAGTCTTTATTTGACACTTTTGACCAATATTGAGAAACAGAAAAGCATCAAATGTAGGTTTATTTATGTTTTTCTCCCCCGTGTTTAAGCCTGTCCCATCCCAGTAATCAACAACTGGAACATCACTCAGAGGACTCTATATTAAGTTATCTTTAATAAACACAGCAAAAAGCTGGCAAACATTTAAAATTTAGTGCAATAAGAACATTCATTTTTAGGGCTAACAAACAATCTTACATTTCACATATTTAAACAATGAATTGTCACACCATGAAAACATGTAATTTAAAATGTAACAGAAATATTAATGTAGCCTAGGTAAGTCAAGACATTTCAATTCCCCTCAGAAATAATTTGAATGATAAATGATATGGCTTTATGGGAAACTAAAAGAAAGTTACAATATTTTGTTGTCAAGTGCGAGAATGTAAAATTATCAGATGGTAGCTGTGATTTCTACCTAAACTCTCTCTTGGGCCACAAACACAGGTCTTATTAATGTAATATAATACACTAATTCTAAAAATCCACATTAAACACCTTGATCATTAAGACCTGAGATAAAAGACCTGGTTCAGTGACCAAACATTTAAAATGGCATTACGTAAAGGTCAGGAACCCTAGTAATTCATATGGCCCGCTCTACACTGCAGTCAGCCTCAGTCTGAGGAGCAGACCATATGGCAAAAAAGATGTTAAAGTTGATGGCGTTTTTAAAGATTATGTCATGCTTTGGCAGTGGTGCTGTTGTAGATCAGCTGTTGGTCATAATCATTGTACACCACTGGAGGACTGCTGGTGGCCACAGGCTGATGGCTTTTTCTCTTGTTCTTGAGGAAACAGTAACCCAACACAGCCAGAACGCCCAAGATGGCGACGGCCAAAACCACAGCTAGGGCAACAGAAGCTGAGAGGGGAAAAAGGCAATCCACAACATGCATTTCTTTAATTGAAAGCACATATCTGTCCTATTCATTTTAAGGGCTAGATTATTATGTTTTTTGAGACGTGAGAGAAATCTCTAAATGTTGTGTTGCACCTTCATCTAGACTTCTGAAGGATCCTATAGATTTTTTTTAACTGTATTATGGATCAATAAAAATATTCAATGATTACTTCAATATACTCAAATGCATTATGTTTATAAATGTTTCCTTTTTTGTGATTATTTTTTAATGAAATTTACTCTAAAGTTCTGAAAGTTATTAGAATTTTTTAAAATGATAGCGGTTCTGGAAAACAAAAATCAAACCGGCAAATAAAATAAGCTGCAATAAAACAAAACATCATGTTAACGAGTAAGGATAAAGACTTTTTAAAAAATCTGTTATGATCAAAAAAAGCTGTTAAAAATACCATTAGGATCCTTCCTTCCTCAGAGTAATGATAAATAAGATATATTTGTTTGCATACTGACACTACAAATGTATAACCTGAATGCACTGTAAGTCGCTTTGGATAAAAGCGTCAGCTAAATGCATAAATGTTTGCAAATCCAAAGATTACCTGACTGGCTTTCCCCTAGTTCCTCCCCCGGTTCCCTTGCAAGCAATCCTCTGGCAAACACATCATCATCTATAAAGACAAACAGAAATATACATCAAATATAAACTTCAGCCATCATCACTAATACATCTTGTTGAAACTTGAGCACATTCATACCTGAGACACCTGAGCAGTCATCCATGCACTTGTCTGATGTCTCAAAGTTGTTCTTATTGCCATTACAGCCACCGTAGGTGAAGCGATGGCACTTTTTTTTAAGAGGGTCATAGTACCAACGAGTAAAACTGGCTCGACATGGGCCCACAACAAATGGATCTGTGCAGTGTGCTATACCATTATAACACAAATGAGAATTAAAGTGGATGAAGAAATTATGTTTACTGCACAAACTGTTGGTGTTATCATATAAAAAAAATAAGATGTTTATCTAGGAGCAATAGTATTATGCGGTGATAATAATAGGCACAAATAAATATTAAAGACATAATCCACCCAAAAGTCCAATATGCTGAAACCACATATATAAAATGCAGTATCACGATCAATTATGTAATGAGAACCAGTAGCGTTGACCAGAAGCGATTTTTGCAATGCATAAATGTTGTTATTTTTTTAAATATACAATTTGAAAAGGATCATTTGGTCTGTTCATCAAACAAAGCAATCAAATGGCTTCAAAAGACTTGGTAAATACGGCATGAGTTGTTCAGACTATTTTATAGCACTGTTTTTGTTTGGTCTTTATTGCAGTTTGACAGCCCCGTTTTGTTATATAGACAAGAATTGGAGATTCTACAAAACTTATTCTGTGTTTAATGAAAGAAAGAAAACAAAGGTTTAAAATGACACGAGCATGTCAATTATGGCAGTTTTATTTTGGGGTGAATTATTTATTAATGTCAGGCTACTGGTACGCAATACAATTTTTAAGCAATGCATAAAACTCACCTTTTTTATTCACCTCAATCCTTAGAAGTCGAGCCAGGCCATAATTCACTAAAAGGTAAAGAAAGGAAGCACATTTAAAACGGAGTACGTCATGAGGTGTGTGTGCATGGTACGTGTCTCACGTTGTTCACAGTTCTCCTCATCAGAACCATCACTGCATTGCTGCTGTTCATCACACTCAAGCTCTTTCTTCACACAGCAGCCGTTAAAGCATTTAAATGTGTCTTCTCCACATGAAGTACAGTCTGGATCACAAACAAAAACATTTAACAACCAACAAATCCTGAGGAAAATGTTACACAGTATATTTGGCTGAGGAGAGATCAAAAGTAAATATACCTTCCTTGGGCAGCTTTCTCGTATATCCAGGTGTTACTACAGACAGACAGTATTTGAAAAGACATTACTTAGTAAAAGTCTATGAGATACTGAGATTTTATTTAACAAAATAACTTAATAAAAGGAATAAACGTGGTCAAAAGTATATGGGCACCTCCTTCTAATGAATAGGTTTAGTTATTCCTAATTATCTCACCCTTTACTCAAAATAATGAACACAAACAAAGGTTTCTAGAAAAATAATCCATCTCTGTATGTCTATATACACAGAACTTCCAAAGTTAATGCTTCAAAAACCATGCAAAACAAACAGAACTGTAATCCATACAACGCCATTTAATATTTCAATGTCTTCTGTTCTGAAGCAAAAACGATAGGGGTGTTGATAAAACTAATATTTTTTTAAACCACAAACCATTGCTTCTGGCCAGCTGTTCATGAGTTTACGACGTAAATGTTGCGAAGATCGATGTAACGCACTTGAGCATGTTTCACAATGCACTCACTGCACGCGTCACAACATGCTGACATTAATATTGATTCATCACCTTTTTGCTTGTGGTTTTTGAAGTGGCAACTCACAGAGATGGATTATTTCTCTAAAAATCTCTGCGTTCCACAGAAGTCAGTCAGTCATATGCTTTGGGACAGCATGAGGGTGGATAAATTATGGGAACATTTTCTTTTTTTGGTGGAGTATTTAAACGTTCAAGACACAAGAGCATCAGAGAGGTCAGGCTTTGAGGTTGTCACTACTCTAATTCATCCCAAAAGTGCTCTATCAGGTTCAGCAAGGGGCTCATCACCAAGGTCAGTTAACGCTTTCTTTATGGACCCCACTTTTTGCACAGGAGCATCGTCATTAGGGATTGGGGTAGGGTTGTGGGGGTATAAAAATGTAAAAATGCAATTTGCAACAACAAAAATCCTATGATAAAATGTATGGCCATATAGACCAGCACATCCAAAATTAATTATTTACTCAGCCACACTTTGCACTAAACCTATATGCTGTTATTCTTGTTGAACACCAAAGGAGAATTTTGAATTTGATTTGAAAATGTTCCCATCTACATCAGCTTAAGTGTAGCTCCTAAGAGGAACTATGCCACATGTTTTATACCATGCTTTATGGGTAAACACACACACAAAAGTTATGCGTTTATTCTTATTGGCGTCTGGCATGCATCACTGGTGCCACATTTAATGTGGGAACTGCAGCAAAAAGATAATCAGTAAAGAACAACATTAAAATTTCAGAAGACTTAGAAAGGTGCAGGGATGCTTTCTCATAGTGTAACAACTGACATTCTTGTGTAGTAAAGAGCCAAGTGAAGAGGAAAAAGCATACCGACACAGAGTGACAAATAAATGACAGCATGATGCAATTCCTTTAAATTGACTGCACACCACACCACTGCCTCAGTACAATGAGATGAGCATTACCTAGTATATTTTTACAGGCATTCAAACACTCCTGTTCAGAGAGATAGTTGTTGATGTTCTCCGTACATCCTCCAAAGGTGAAATTCTCACACTTGCTGGATGCAGCGTTGTAATGCCAACGAGGAAAAGAACCTCGGCAGGGTCCCCCCTTTTTAGGGACCAAACACTGACCTAGTGGGACAAATCAAATAAATATGTTAATTCAGTTCTGATGAATTAAAGAATTAAAGAGGTTTTTGGGATCAAATCAGAATAGGTTTCTATTTTTACAAATAACAACAACAACAACAGCAAAAACTATTTCCATCCTTTTAAAAGTACTGAAGCATTATAAATAAATAAAAAATCCAAAACATTTGCATTTACAGCTGCTCTTCAATGAAATATACTGCGTGTTCGATGTAATGATAACAAGATAAGCAAGAACTAGATGTTTGATCTTACTGGTGTCCAAACTGCAACACTGACGCCGTATTTGATTTGAGAACGACAACAAAGGTGAAGGTAATCAGTAAAACATTTAATCTGCCACTCATATTTTTTTCCATGCACATTTAACAATTTCCGAACCACATCAATCTTAGTAATAGTTAAGATTGTATATAAGCAGTTATTGGTGATGTGTAATTGTTCACAAGGGAAGTGAAAAATGCCTTATATTCAGACGTGCATAATTATTAGGCAGGTTTTTTTTCTACAGGTAAAGATATTTAATTGACACTGAAACTGAAAATAATTAAATGTCAACGAGAATAATGCAACACTGTAACATTTTCAAATTTAAGCCATGACCATTGTGAAATGAATTGCAAATGGATCAGCAGGGTTGCAAAAAAAAATAAGTTGAGAAGAAAAGACTTGTATTAACTGCAAACAAATAAATAAATACAAATTTAAGACAAAGAAATAAGCGTGGAACCACAAGGAGCTCTTTAGCTTCCAGTGACATCATTTTCCTGAACGGCAACCTACCTGGTTTGTACAAAAGAATAAGGTGTCTGTGTCTCAGAGACCACTTCTGTCTGTTGAAGGAGTGAACACAATGGCCACACAATCTTTAAATGATATATGATCCGCTCTATGCTGCTCAAAATAGAGGCTCACTGACTGAGCAGTTCTATACACTTGCAAGTCCTCTCATTATAGTATATTACAAATCAGTGTCTGAATGCATGCTCAAGACCAATTCAGGAAGCAAAATATCCTGCTTCGAATGCAAATAATAAACTTCTAATCTGACTGCAAAAACTAGTGGGGGATTCCACCTCCAAAACGCCACCAAAAATAATACAAATACCCCAAAAATTCAGTTATTCAGATCAAAAGTACCTGTATGAGATTTTTTAACATGAAATATTCATGCACTCATAAGAGCAAGAGAACTGCTTTAATGAATGAGCATGATTGCAAACCTGATATTGATTTTATACTAATGTTCCATTAGAGTTACGATTAATATTGTGTGACATTTTGTTCATACACAGAATTTTAAACAAGTATTTGACAACAAACATAGTTCCAAAGAAATCCCTAGTGAAACAGTTTGAGCATTAAACCAGCTGGTGCACTTTAGGGTTAATATCATTAGTTTATAACTAAACTGACAAAAACAGTTACGAATAAATAACTAATTAGTATTGTTTTTTTAATATAAAAACTAATAAAAACTACTGAAATTAAAAATTAATTTCAGACAAAAAAATACATTAATAAAATAATACTATAGAAACACTGGTGTCATGAAATACTTAAAGACAGATAAGAAAAATTACTCTTGTAATTATTACTTTCTCTTGTAACACTGTTTGAAGAATGATCTTCCAGAAACCCACAGGAGTTTTGTAAGAAATGTATCTCCCACACTGAAAAGTCAGTTTAGCTTATAGTTTAATAGCTGCTTACACCTTTACTCCCTCACCACCTTGCTGCTGGTCCCTCAAGAGCTACTCCTAACTTATCTTTCATTTGTCACCCATAATAACAGTGGCCAGACCACACCCAAATGTGTGTTCAGTGAGCCAATCACAAATAATCAGATCAAAATGTGTCTTGGGAGATGAGATCCAATCTCAGAAAACACGTTAAATACAAATGTAAAGAGTCCATGATGATACTCGTATCCCTTCAATGTTAGTCTAAGGGACTTTTGGTTTGTTTTCTCACCAGGTGAAAGTCAGATTGTTTAGAAAAGTAACAGTAGACCCCTCCTCATCAAGCCACACTAATACCAGTAATGTGCTTATTACTAGGGTTAGCGATTTGAGCAAACTCACAAGTATACGCAATAATAATAATACTAATGCAAGCACATTGCTCTTAGAAATAAAGGTGATGCCATAGAACCACAATTTTGGCTTCCCCCAAAAGATTTTAAATGAATAGTTCTTAAATATTTTTTTTTCTTAATTTCATGGATGCTAATGGTTCCTTGTGGAACAATCAACGCCAATACTGGAGCTTACAAGTGCACTAGTAAGAAAAAGAAAATAAATTGGACAGCACATGTCAAATATGTAATTATGTGTAACTCAAAAATCAAGCACAAGGAAATGAAAGAAAATGTAGAATTAAGTGTGTAAGTACAACTGGGCAAATAGGGGTTGTTTACATGCAGTTGTTAGCATGAATAACGTGACAAGACATGTTCCTTTCAGATACTTCATTGTAAGTTTAAGTTCAAGTTATTATTGAAGCATGCACGTGGGATGAACCGTGTTGGCACGTTCAAAATGCAGAGGTGTACATAAAGTTCCCATGGGGCTCAAGCGATTGTCTACATTATTGTTTGACCCAGTGGGTATTTTGAGTTTCATCATTCATACACCCGCAGTATCACCATATGTCCCAGAAAGAATTCAGTGCCACACTTTTAGTAAAAAGAGACTATTAATTCCTGTGGCATTTCATCACAAGTTCATTCATGCCAAGACAATGATCTAACAGGTGCATACGATACCCCCAACACTGCTAAAATGGTGTTCATAATCAGGTTTACTGAAAGCAGACAAATATAAACATTTAAAAAAAAAAAATGAACATACTTGAGGAGCAAAATTTGGTAAGACCAATATTTGTCTTACTCCGTATTATTAAAAGTGCTTGAGAAATAAAAAAAAAAACATACTATTACCATACTAAAAACATACTACCACTATTACCATTGTTTTTCATCTCAATCTGTTTGTAATACACACATCAATGAGGTGTCGAATCGTTCTGGCTTATTGAGAATTCTGCTACTTTTATAAGCAACAAGGCATATAATGTTTGGGTAGAGCTGGTGGTATTCCAGTACGAAAGATAATAACTGGTACTAAACAAGCATTACAGTATCAATTCAGCACTCCCACGCTGTCTGACAGGCTGAGAAAACACGGGCAAGCAAAGTACACTTCTGGCTTCCAAATCGGTGTGCTACCAAAAACACACAATGAGCCAAAATGACTGTTTTGGCTGGTATTTATGAAAATATTCACAAACCTTACTTATAGTTATGTCTGCTTAAGTGAATGGAAACAGCTGGGAGAAATTTGGATATCACTATAATGGATCCATGCATTAGGTCTTAAAGTAACAGCAGCCTAATTTAGCTCTTCACTTTTGACCGAATAACTTCTTTACCACAAAAAATACATATCAAATGTATTCTGGAAAGTGTATCTAAAAGTATTCAGATTAGAAATACAAACGAAACTAAATAAAGTAAATTTAGTGGTAAAGAAGTTATTCGGTCAAAAGTGAAGAGCTAAATTAGGCTGCTGTCACTTTAAGATGTCACCAAAATGTAATTTGCAACATTTACTGAAGGTTGAGAATGCCATGAGTTAATTCATATTCAGTTTGCTGTAATTCATTAATATTTCTTTGCTGGGGATGTGTTATCCATATACTGCACAACTGTGACTCAAAGCCTGTAACACGTCAAACCGGTTCTGCACATTTGCAGAGGGAGCGGTAAGGTCTCTCACAATAAAAACAGTGAGAGAGAGAAAGAGTCATCCCCAACCCATGACAACATTACCGCGTTAGACATTTACATGTCTGAAAATGTGCTTTAACTTAATCTCCTTTATTGTCTACTAATGCAGTTTATCACAAGAGACAGCAATATTCATAGTAAACGATGCCATGTTTAAAGTAAAAGCTACATTAGTACAAAAATGTATGTTAAATATATCAACATACAGTTTATTTTCCAGGTAAAAAAAATACTATGTATTCTTAAACATTTACAATGACGACAGGTAGGAGAACAACAGCATAAAATGACTGAATACTAATTAGTACTTGAGTTTGTTTTTCCATTTACTACTCATTAATAGTGGATACATATTTATTTATAAAAAGGTATAAGCCTAGGAGTGTATAGGAGGGCAAAGCAAAATAAAAATAATACTCACGCTCAGACTCCTCAAGAGTGAGAACCAAGACAGTGACTTGAGCTGAATCAGAATTGTGTGCTGAATCGGTCACGGTCAGTTTGAACTTATACACCCCAGGTACCAACTTGGACACCTTCACCTGGTCTGGCAGATCAGTTTTCTGTGGAGCAGTTCATTCGATTCAGATCAGATATTGGGTATTATTATGCTATGAAACAAAAGCTGTCAACTAGTAATGACTAAGAGGAGCAAATCGACTGCCTCTTGACTTCCAGTTTGGGTTTTTGAAGCCAAAGCAGTTTAGAACAAATGCACTAAATGTGCCTTTTATCCCACTGAAATGATAATTAGTCCCCATTACAGGCATAGCTCACCCAGAAATGTAAACTGTATCATTATTTACTCATGCTGTTCCTCAACTGTATGCAATCCCTTACGTAGAAAATAATATTTTGAAGAATGTTGATAATCAAACAGTGTTGAATGTCATTGACTTCTGCATGGACCGGGGGGTGGGGTGAGACATGGAGACATTTCTAATTATGTTCTACATAAAGTTATTCATACAGGTTGAGGGCGAGTAAATAATGGCATTATTTGCTTTTTTAAGATGACAAAGAAACAATTCCTTAAAAGCATCTTAATTCATTTTAACATCATAACCGGAAACATTCATAACATATAGACAACATAATAACATATCAGCTCATACGCTAGAATCCAATATAATACCTCTATAATGATATATTTATTTCCACTGATGAGGCTCCATTTGAAGTCAATGATCTTCCTATCGTCCCAGCTCTCAATACCATTCAGCAATACCTCCTCATCAGGCTGGACCACCACATCCCCTCCAGCATTGGCAACGGGCGGTTTGTCCTTCTCACCTGAAGAAAAATATCAATGATATTCCATTCACTAGTCAATAGTTACTGCTAAAGAATGTACATGACTTAAAATAGCCAAAGAATAGTTACCGTGTGATAATACATAAACCTTCATATCATGGTCATAAACTTGATGAAATGACAATCACTCATATTTAAAACATGAAGAAAAAAAATATTATAATTACACCTTGCTTGATTAAACGCGACATACCAATCTTTTATAAACCTAAAAAACAAAAACACCTGTCATATCTTTAAAACAGAACCCTCTAGAGAACCTCAAGGTACCTTTTAGAAAAGGGCAGAGTCACATAATGTTACCCATAAGTTCCTGCAAAAATTATAATGAAAGTCAACAGTTCTTCCAATAATGGCATCATAAATCTGAAATGTATGAGTATTTTGCTAATGTGGCAGTCTGAGGGACCTATTAGAACAGATGAATGGAATCAGTCCCTCTACACACACAAAATTTAAAAGTTGCACAAAATAAGAAAATTATGACTCTTAAAGTCTTTAAACTCAAGGTGATCTCATGTTCGTAAACAATTATTTTTCAATATTTTACTATTGTAACAATATAGTAGGCTACACTGATACTGGAGTACTTGGACAAAACAAGCTGAAAAGCTTAAGTTTAATACTGTATTGTGATGCATTTCTAAGTGAAATTACATAAAAAAACAAAGGGAAAAAACATAGGGTGGGACTTGATTAAATGTACTGGTTATTGACTGGATTGTGAAAAGTGAACACTGTGTGGACTGAAGGCAGATCTGAGTGCCACTGACTTAACTGCTGCACAGCCTTGCATTCATCATAACATCCGGGGAGTCATTTAACAGGAAGAGTAAGTTAAGACATTTTGAAATATATAAATATACACATGAGCCTAAAAACAGAGAGAGAGAGAGAGAGAGAGAGAGAGAGAGAGAGAGAAAAGAATAACGTTTACCACTTATGCGGCCGTTCAGGAAATGTTCATAAACTGAATCCAGTATATAATTTGTGAATCCCTTCTTCTTAATAAATCGACAGACATATTTTTGCTTATATACGCAGTTGAAGAGAAAGCAGCTGTTGTTGGATCCCTTCTCGTGTCCGTCTTCTACAAGGGCCAAGTTACATCTGGAATCTCTACAACACGCAGCAATGCACGCGTTCCTATGCGCGACGCTCAGGCTTGACAGGAAATCAGCCCCATTCTCAATCGACTCTACCGTGTCGAGAACAAAGTCATCCCGACCGGACCTGAAAGGTTGTCCACACTGGCCCTGTGCTTGTGCGAGTTTGTCCATTGTGCTGTTCTGTGTTTCTCCGCCATAAACACCGAGGATAAAAACCAAGGCAGCGAAAAGAAAACGCCACGAGTCCATTCTTGTTGAATTTAAAAGTATCCTGGTGTGACTATATATTTCTTAAAAATTCGCCAATCCACTTAAGCTGTAGTGCCAGCCGAACTGACTGGTAAAAATCTAGATCAGTCGCTGAGCATGGTTTCCTATAAAAATCAATATGTGTTCAAAGGGTTTCCCGTCGAAAGCTGTCAAGAGCAACACATTCGTCTGATTTCAACCTGCTTCAGAGCTCAGGTGTGTTGTTATACCTGTGAAAGCAAGGAAATAAAACAGTGACGTAATCTGCGCTCGCGTCTCAATTCTTTGCGATATGCCCTCGATAGACAGCATTCGACACACAAACACACGTTTGTTTCTACATCTTTATGGGGACTTGGGACTATATATATATATATTGACCTAACACTATTTTCTAAACACTAAACCTACCCAGAATTTGTACATTTTAAAATAATAATTTTAATTTCACACGCACGTACGCGCGCGCAAAACACACACACACACACACCTTTTTATACTGTATACACTTTATATTCTTTAGTGAACATTGTTTTTACATCAATATTTTTTATTTGTGAGTGATCTTACATGCAAATAAAAAAATGTAGCTGAAAATATTTATAAAAATTTAAGGTCCAAGAGCTGTGGCTACGTTCACACTACCAGAAAATGTGTTCCAAATTCGATGTTTTATTTTATATTTTTGCTCATATGTGACTCAGAACGTTTTATTTCATGACAGTGTGAACAGACACTACCACATGGAATCTTGTTTTCGATTCTGATTTGGGTCACTTTTATATGTGGTCTTAAATCTGATTCAGGTCATGTCTTGCATTGCGATCGCAGTCTGAACAGTAAAAATGGACTTTCACGTCTAGATCGACATTTGTCATTATTCCACACTGATAGGAGATTTTACATAGGCTTCATCAACTAGAGGATTGCATTTGATATGCTTTCACTGACTTGCATACATTTTAAATATTTTAAATTCACATGTGTTCTAAAATAATACTGTGAACAATTACATTTATTTAGAAAATATTATTTTCAAAAATAATAGCAGGATATTCTATCAGGTTGTTAGAGCTCGGTAAAAATAAAGATGTGGTGATGGTCCTAAGTGCAGCAACTTGTGTTTATTTAACACAAATAACTGGGATACAGAACAACCAAACTCACGTGTAACAAAATGACAACGAACAGAAAGAAACAGCCTAAGTACACTGAAACAAACCAATCAGACACAGATGTAGACACTAATCAATCAACGAGTAACCTAAGTAACAAATGAACGGCCGAAGGAAACTGATCTAAAAACTGAGAAAATACAAAGTTCAATTAAATCAAACAAAACACAAATGACCTGTAACAGTATACCCCCAACAAAGAGGCATCCTCATTAGATAAAAGGTCCTACAGAGGATGGTGGGAGGGCTTAGGTGGAGGATACAGAGCCGGGTAAGGCAGTAAGCCGGTGCGGAGACAGAAGCACAAGGACCAGGACACAAGCTTACCCAGGCAGGAGGTATGTGCATGTCCATAATTGAGGACAATGCAATACGCTTGATGTGTAGGCAATGATACGATACATTAAAGATGCATATGAAGCAGTTATCAATACGATACGATTCACCTCATTTCAATCCAGTGCAATCTGATTTCAATTCAACCCAATGTGGTTCAATGCACTATGATGCAATGGAAATAAATAAGAGGCTATGCAATCCTGTATGATACGTATAAATAGTTAGCTTTTATTTCTTTAGTTCTGCCAGACAGCAAGTCATAAATTAACTCATCCTAAGTGGCATTGATAGGTAAATCTTACCATCCCTAAAAGGCAGAGTTGAAGAGCTGTAGAGACCGGGTAACACTGAAGGTCCTTGGAAACAAGTTGGTTGAGCCAGGGCATTGAGGAACTGAGGCGATGATGGAGCGACCGAGGACCAAGATGGGAAGGAGCCCGGTGGAACCGAAGGGGTGGATGTACGAATCACCACTGAAGGCCTTTGCGCACAGAGAAAAGGCAGAGCGGCACCTGACCAAGGCAGAGCCGGCTGGATGAGGGAGCACGGTGGAGCCCTAGGGACGATGGTCCCAGGTGGAGCAGAGGGAGTGAGTAGTGACTAGTCTAGACTAGACTTGTTGGTGTGCCGCAGTGTAGTGATGGGCTTGGAGAGTCAAGGCCAGGGGTGGCAAACATCAGTCCTGGAGAGCCACAATCCGGCAGAGTTTCGCTCTAACCCTAATCAAACACACCTGAACTAGCTAATCAAGGTCTGAGGGTTAGTAGAAAGCTACAGGAAGAGGAGTTTTATCAAGGTTAGAGCAAAACTCTGCAGGACTATGGCTCTCCAGGACTGACACTGCCTACCCCTGGTCTAGGCAGAGCAAATGTGTCAACACTCCAGAGTGGAGCTGGCAGACAGGAAGCCCAGGGTAGATCCAGGCTGCTAGGAGGAGCCAGTGAAGAAGGAGTCAAAGGGCTGAGTGAAGCCAGTGGAGACGGAGCCGAAGAACTGGGAAACTTAGGCAGAGGAGGAGGGAAAGGAGGCTGGGCGGGATTTCTGTATACACTGGGTACTTTAGGCTGGGTGGAACCAGCAGTAAGACAGGAGATACAGGGCTGGGCGAGACCAGGACAGAAACACACACTCTGTGTCTGTGCTGGGTGAAACCGACTCGGGGCAAGGAAATGAAACGGGCAAGAAAGACACTCTCTTCCAGACAGTCAGTGCACATCCCCTTGTACTCCACCAGTAATCCATCTGGTACAGGTCATGTTGCTAGCTAGCTTACGCACCTGGTCAGACATGGTTGTCTTAGGCTATAGAGCCGATCTGTGGCTCTGGCGTTGCTCAGGCTCATAGTCTGACACATGTATACATTGCATCTGAAAATAGTACATTTGTAAATTACATAAACAGTACACTTTGTAATAACTTATCAGTACATTAAGACATTTATGTTTTTTCTCTATATTCCTACTCCTGTATTATATTGCATAATTTTTTCTTCTTCTGTTTTTCTTATATTAGTGGTTATAATTAATCTCTCCCGTGTTATTCCTATGTCTGCACTTTTCTCTGTACTGGAAGCTCCTGTCGCCAAGACAAGTTCGTTGTGTGTGTACTAGTGGTGGGCCGTTATCGGCGTTAACGTGCTGCGTTAACGTGAGACTCTTATCGGCGATAAAAAAAATATCGCCGTTAATCTATTCTCAAAGTTGGGTTGGGAGCTGGGTCTATACTACGCACTATGATGACTTTCACCCTGATATTTTAGCGCGGATGTATACCTAGCCGAATTGCACTGTAGGGGGCGAGAACGAGTCTTCGAACTAGAGGCTCGCAGTCCGTGATGGACAGATTGTTAACGGCTGGTCTATGTGGTAATACAATCGGGCAGGACATCCAAACACTCACCTATCATTCATCAACCTCAAATATGGCTTTTCATCTAAAAGATGTATGTAGTAGCAACTTTACATGGCCGCTCAATATGATGTTAACCTAGAGAAATGTGCGCTATTGAAGTGTTTGTGTGGAAGCGTTTGCTGCAGGACAGGCTCCGTGCGCTCACTTGCTCTTACATCTCCGTCATTCTTGGTCATACAGATAAAAGTAGCCTAATACATCTTTCGAATCTGTAAAGACTCTACGTTTATTTGTGTGCACTCAGAATAACAATGAAACATTGCGCTTTTAAGCAAACAGGATGCGCTTTAGGTCTCATGTGAACTTGAGAATTCACTCCCGTGTCACCCTCTGCTTCGAACCTGTGTGTATGCCTAACGTTACTGTGAAATTACCACATCAGACGTGACGTGCTAACATGGATGCAGCTATGAAGCCGCCGGGTTTGCTTCAGGGAAAATTTATTTTTAAGAAGCTTCCCAATGGAAACTGTAAACAGTTCATCACGACCTCTTATGTAGGCCTACAGTTCAAAATTCATGTTTAACTGGATAAACAGTTAGTAAACACAAGTACATCTTATTGAACATAGTTTATTTTCATCACCAATTATCATAGTAGAACAGCTTTCTCAAGCAGTTTGTGATGCATTTTGGAAACAGGAGATGAGCCCTGGTATAATCGCCACCTGGCTTGAGAAACCCGTTCTCAAAGACTTACTTTTAGTCATTATTTGGGTAGCACACATATTCTGAATGCCTTGAGAATTCAAATGAGCCATTTTAATCTAGATTAATCTAGATTAATTCCAAGATTAATCTAGATTAATTCCAAGATTAATCTAGATTAATTCAAGATTAATCTAGATTAATCTAGATTAAAAAAAATAATCTATGCCCACCCCTAGTGTGTACACATGCTTGGCATTAATGCTCTTTCTGACTTCTGATTTTGCATTTTCCTACACACAGCTATTTGTTGGCTACTTTATCACTTGATTGTCCTGATTTCCATTTCTGTCTTGATAACCCTGAAACAAGGTGCGTAGCTCGGACATCTGAGAGGAATTAGAATGGAGTCCTTCTTGATGCTCCACATTGAAAGGAGACAGTTTGCATGGTTCAGACGTCAGTTTAGTCTTCCGGATCAGGTGTTCCAGGTATGTCGAAATGGGAAGACCCTATACAAATGTAATATATGACTTATATTGTCCTATATCAAAAGTGATATTACCATATATGTTCTCTATAGGACCATTTATAATTCTCACATATTCCCTGGGTAGCTGAAGATATAAGTTTCTAACATATCCCTATCCCCATAGTAAACTGTATATGGACATATACAGGTGCTGGTCATATAATTAGAATATCATCAAAAAGTTGATTTATTTCACTAATTCCATTCAAAAAGTGAAACTTGTATAATGTATACATTCATTCCACACAGACTGATACATTTCAAGTGTTTATTTCTTTTAATTTTGATGATTATAACTGACAACTAATGAAAATCCTAAATTCAGTATCTCAGAAAATTAGAATATTGTAAAAAGGTTCAACATTGAAGACACCTGGTGCCACACTCTAATCAGCTAATTAACTCAAAACACCTGCAAAGGCCTTTAAATGGTCTCTCAGTCTAGTTCTGTAGGCTACACAATCATGGGGAAGACTGCTGACTTGACAGTTGTCCAAAAGACGACCATTGACACCTTGCACAAGGAGGGCAAGACACAAAAGTTCATGGCAAAAGAGGCTGGCTGTTCACAGAGCTCTGTGTCCAAGCACATTAATAGAGAGGCGAACGGAAGGAAAAGATGTGGTAGAAAAAAGTGTACAAGCAATAGGGATAACCGCACCCTGGAGAGGATTGTGAAACAAAACCCATTAAAAAATGTGGGGGAGATTCACAAAGAGTGGACTGCAGCTGGAGTCAGTGCTTCAAGAACCACTACACACAGACGTATGCAAGACATTTTTTTTTGGGGGGGGGGTTTATTTAATAGTCCCAGAGTCTGGAGGAAGAGGCACATAATCCACTTTGCTTGAGGTCCAGTGTAAAGTTTCCACAGTCAGTGATGGTTTGGGGTGCCATGTCATCTGTTGGTCCACTGTGCTTTCTGAGGTCCAAGGTCAACACAGCCGTATACCAGGAAGTTTTAGAGCACTTCATGCTTCCTGCTGCTGACCAACGTTATGGAGATGCAGATTTCATTTTCCAACAGGAATTGGCACCTGCACACAGTGCCAAAGCTACCAGTACCTGGTTTAAGCACCATGGTATCCCTGTTCTTAATTGGCCAGCAAACTCGCCTGACTTTAACCCCATAGAAAATCTATGGGGTATTGTGAAGAGGAAGATGCGATATGCCAGACCCAACAATGCAGAAGAGCTGAAGGCCACTATCAGAGCAACCTGGGCTCTCATAACACCTGCGCAGTGCCACAGACTGATCGACTCCATGCCACGCCACATTGCTGCAGTAATTCAGGCAAAAGGAGCCCCAACTAAGTATTGAGTGCTGTACATGCTCATACTTTTCATGTTCATACTTTTCAGTTGGCCAAGATTTCTAAAAATCCTTTCTTTTTATTGGTCTTAAGTAATATTCTAATTTTCTGAGATACTGAATTTGGGGGTTTCATTAGTTGTCAGTTATAATCATCAAAATTAAAAGAAATAAACACTAGAAATATATCAGTCTGTGTGGAATGAATGTATACATTATACAAGTTTCACTTTTTGAATGGAATTAGTGAAATAAATCAACTTTTTGATGATATTCTAATTATATGACCAGCACCTGTATATTCTAATAATATTTATGAATTTGTAGATGTATCCACCATACATGTCAAGAATGCATGTTCAAAGATTATATATACAAAAATCAGTTTGTACACAATCTGTGGAGGGAGCTGAAGATTCGAGTTGCCAAACGTCAGCCTCGAAACCTTAATGACTTGGAGAGGATCTGCAAAGAGGAGTGGGACAAAATCCCTCCTGAGATGTGTGCAAACCTGGTGGCCAATGACAAGCAACATCTGACCTCTGTGATTGCCAACAAGGGTTTTGCCTCCAAGTACTAAATCACATTCTGTGAAGGGGTCAAATACTTATTTCACTCATTAACATGCCAATCAATTTATAACTTTTTTGAAATGTGTATTTCTGGATTTTGTTTTGTTGTTATTCTGTCTCTCGCTGTTAAATAAACCTACATTAAAATTATAGACTTGTCATTTCTTTGTCAGTGGGCAAACGTTCAAAATCAGCAGGGGATCAAATAACAATCTTTATTATATAAAGCAATATAGAAATAAAAGTGACATGATTCTGCGGTTACAATTATCTCAAATAGTGTGAACCATCCTTAAGAATCTAACACATCAAGTGAAAAAACTACAGAAGACCATTGACACAGACACATTTAATGAATAACACAGAGCATCAGATGGGTTAGTAGAGAACATGTAGTGCCTGTAATAAATAATACATTTCAATTAAACAACTGACCAGGATCACTCCAAACATGTCCTTGTAGCACATGCTAAAGATGTTCATGCAGTGACATTTTGCAAACACTATAAATTAAACACCCATACATATTTACAGTTTTATACAGGATATATTTATGTATGTATTGATATTTCTCCTGATATAAACAGAAACTTCCTGAATGGCACATTGTATCTTTGTCACAGTTGACAATGTGCTTTGGCCATTTTTAGGTAAGAATCTGTGTGAAATAAACATGTGTTCTGCATGATTTATGATGTTCTTGTACATATGGACATGTAACAGTCAATTTAGATAATTCAAGTCTATCTAATGGTTTACTTGGTCCAGTTCACATGAGAAAAAAATGGATGAGACTTAATATCCACTGTTAGACTTTGCTGTAATTTTACAGTTACTTACTGTAAAAAGTACAGTAAAATACCATATATATGATTTACGGTTAACTACTGTAATACACACTGCATTATGGGTATTTCTGTATTAATTTTACAGTAATTTACTGTATGAATTTACAGTATTTTGCTGTAATTTTACAGTTATTTACTGTAAAAAGTCCAGTAAAATACCATATATATGATTTACGGTTAACTACTGTAATACACACTGCATTATGGGTATTTTTATTAAGTTTACAGTAATTTACTGTATATGTGAATTTGCAGTATTTTACTGTTTACACAAAAGCAGTAGTGCTACTGTAAATGAAGAAGACAGGTTTCTTGAATGTGCAGACATTTTAAGAGGCCTAAAACATACATTTACATTTAGTCATTTAGCAGACACTTTTATCCAAAGCGACTTACAAATGAGGACAATGGAAGCAATCAACAAAAGAGCAATGATATACAAGAGCTATGACAAGTCTCAGTTAGCTTTAGGCAGTACACTAACAAGGTTTTTATATATAATAAATAAAAGAAAATCGATAGAGCAGAAAAGAATAGAGCAAGCTAGTGTTAGAGGCATTTTTGCTTTTGTTAATTGTATGATAAACAAAAAGAAAACAGAATACAAAAATATTAGAAATGCTACTGTTAGTTTTTTAAAGCATAGAATTAGAATAGAGATTGCTAGAGTTAGAGGGTCAAATAAAGATAGAAGAGATGTGTTTTAGCCGATTCTTTAATTCGATCCAATTCGATTTCAATTGATTCTTGAAAACATCAAGACAATATGCACATATAGGCCTATTAAAATGTCATATGATAATGTTTTATAGTTTATAATCTTGTTCGAAAGAAAATCATGAATCTGCATTCATTTTTCTCATTTTAAAATTTATTTAAAAAATCACACACCCATACGCATGTTCTATTAGTATTTATAATAAATAACGAAATAATAATAAACAATAATAATAATAATAAATAATAATAAATCCACAATTGGGTTCCCACCGTTTTCAAAATAGGCTATCAGAAAAAATACAGACTGGTATAATTTAATTTTATTATTATTTGTGTAATGTCATGGTAATACACAAGTGGTGATACAAATGTAATTTGTAAATTATTACAAACAAAAAAATATATATAAACTTTACTTACACACATCACACAATTTAAACTGTTACCGCGTGCAAAGCCAACAACCTGGCAGAGGTTATATAAACTGAGGTTTGTGTCCAGTGCGCGCATAATGGACGTCCCTTATGAATGGATCGCCAGACGCCAGCTGAAGATTTTCCTGAGGTAAGTAGGCTACTTTTATTTATGTTTACAAACTTTCAACAAATGTATTTTATTAGTTATTTTTGATCGTAAAGCATTACCAATATCAATTCAATAAAATATATGAAGAAAGCAAATAATAAAATCGAATTATTGGCTATGACAAGCAGGACTGTTCGTTTTCCTCAAAACTGCTGCTTTGACTGCCATTTCCAGTAGACGCATCGAATGTAATATTTACACGAATAATGGTTTTCCGTCTTTTTACGGCCAGTTATGGTGTAGGCCTATTTTACTCGTCAATTAAACGAATAACGTTACCGTTAAATGCCGTTAAATGCGTGTGGCGTCATTTGAAGTAGCGCGTCTCAAAGGCTCTCTCTCTGCGCTCTTAACCCCTTGTGCTGCGCTCTCTCTCGTCCTTGCTCTCTCTCTCTCTCTCTCTCTCTCTCTCTCTCTCTCTCTCTCTCTCTCTCTCTCTCTGTGCGTCTGCTCTATTCAGGGAACACACACAAGTTCAAGTTGCTTTACTGGCATTACATTTTAATTAAAGTATTGCCAAAGCATTTGAAGTATGTGTAAAATACAGAATATATTTACACCACCAAAGTAATAAAGGAGATAATAAATGAGTACAAAATAAGAGAGAAAAAACAGCAGACAGTATCTCTAACATATACATTACTTATAGCAATTCCAATTAAATGTAATTTCATAAAAATTACAAATCATTAAATAATTAAGAATCGTTCTTTATTATGGCTTCTTATTTGTTAATAGAAGGAAGGTCTCAAAGTCAGTGCATTTAAATTTTCATAGTACCAGTAATTACATTTTACATGCTGTTGTATGCTAAATATTCTCTTCTATCTTTTCTTTCAGTGTTGACTGTCATCTTATTGTGTAAGTGATACATTTAGCAGTCAGCCTAGATCTGTGATTTATCATGTTCATAACATATGGTGATAGTCAATAATCACTGATGAAAATTATGTTTATTCTTTCTCTCTCTTTGCTTTTGTGTCAGGCAGGCACTACACCCTAAATACTCTTTTAAGGGCCACACCACTGAGCATCTTTGGCTTTGTAAGTATATGTTTTGACTTACTATCAGATACAGTATTTTACATTAGATTAACTGCATGTTATGCAACAACTAGAGTCATCAGAAATGTATTGTAAAGACAGATGATCAAACATCCCACATCTGTGATTTTCCATGTTCATAACATACAGATTAGTAAATAGTCATTGATGGAAAAAGTTTTACACAAACATATACAACATCTCTCCCATGTTCAGTGAAGTTTCCTCATTTCCTCTCTTTTGCTTTTGTGTCCGCAGGCACTACCTACGAACCCAAAGGCTCTTTTAAGGGCCACACCAGAAAACAGAGAGAGAGAGAGTAAGGAATAGTTTGAGAAACGGACAAAGGTGGACCAACACATCCACAACACGTCGCAAAGCCACCAGGAAAAAATTTAACAAAAAAAACAGAGCACATGCAAGTATGTACAGGTGCAAGTATTGCAGCTTGTGTGTTTCAGATTTAAGAATTTTCTGCAGTCATGTTGTCACGGTCCTGCTGGTGTGCCCAGGCTGGCCACCAGATGTCTCTGTGTTGAGCACATGGCTTGTTGTTTGTTGGTGCCATGTGCTCCCATGTCGATTGTCTGTCCCCTCCCATCTTGTTACTTAATCATTGTTTCAGTGGCTCCAGCTGTGTCTCCCTCGTTACCCTCGTTTGTCTCCCTATATAGTTCTCCTTGTGTCTGCAGTCCTGTGCTGATCCGTTGTCTTCGTGTGTCTAATGTTGTGTGAGTGTTTCATGTCTGACTGTGCCCCAGTCTTCTGCCTGCCTGCTTGTTTTTCCCCTTCGGCTGGTTTTTGTTCTTCTTTGTTTTATTTTATTATTAAAAGAACTTTTCCCCTGCATTTGAGTCCTCGACCTCATCTCACGTGACACATGTGAAAAAACATCAGCACACAGCAAACCATAGGTTTGCTTGTGGAAATGAGCAATGTCCTGCTTCCTTTAAAACTTTTTTGGCATTTAGATCCCACATGCACCGAAAACACAGACATTGTTATATATAGTCAACAGAATGTCTAACCATCAAAAATACAGTTACAATGTTACTGAAAGCAAAAAACACTTTTACTTAGTGTACCTTTAACGTCATTAGGCAATTAATGGTGTTTTTTGACAAGGATGTGCAAAAAAACTATACTATTTAAACAGAAACAATACTGGCAATAACTGCTGTTGCACAAGTTGTTACCTAAGTTGTTACGTAAAGTATAACATAACGAGATAAACTAATTTCTCCCTCATTTTCCCTCTGTTTTGTTTCAGATCAGCCATCAGTGTTTTACCCGTATGGTGGCCAGCCAACTGGGATGCTTTGTTCATGTTTTTTGTTTAGATATTGTCATGATTTGTTGTTATGAATTCAGTTATATAGCCATCAGTGGCTTACCAGCATGGAGGCCAGCCAACTGGGATGCTTTACATGTTTGTTTTTTTGTTGTAGTTTTTTTTTTTTATGTATTGTTAACACATTGTTATGATTTAAATTATATAAATTCAGTTCTATATGCGATTTGTTATGAATTTAGTCCTATATATTAATATATATATATATATATATATATATATATATATATATATTTGTAATGTTGCATCACAATGATTAAATAAATAAGTAAATAAAATAAATGTAATTGACAGTGACAGTGAATAAAAATTTACTGCTGTGCATTGACTCAAGTTACTTCTTTGGAATTTATTAAATTCAATAGCATTCATGTAAAATATTCAAAATAAATATATAGTATAATAAATAGTGTAAAATAAATTATAGTAAAATTGCTGTAGCAATATACTGTAAAACTAAGTTATGTAAGGGTATTGTACTGTAAAATGATACTGCGGTAAGAGCATCATACTGCAAAATGAAACTGCGGTAAGGGCATCATACTGTAAAACACATTTACAGTTAAAGTACTGTAAAGGGACAGTTACAGTAACTTACTGGCAACAGTGCTGCCAGTAAGTTACCGCAAAATACAATAAAAAGTCTAACAGTGTCCTCCACACCAGTGACTCCCACACCCAGCCGCTCAACTGGATTATACTGTAACAGCTAGAGAGAGAGAGAGAGACAGAGAGAGAGAGAGAGACAGAGAGAGAGAGAGCGAGAGACAGAGAGAGAGACAGAGATAATTTGAATTTGAATAGCTCTTTATTACAAATGGACAATAAAACAAATTCACAAAATATAAATCACATTATATATAAATCACAGGATGTATGTAAAAAGCAACTCATCTTCAAAACAGAGCACAATGCTCCTTTGCTGCACCATTTCAGTTCAAAAGAAAGCAGATCATTCACTGACTTGTAAAAATTTAAATCAATCAAAACTCTAGCCTTTACAAGACTTGAGAACAAAACAACAACATCTTGCCCAGACTTCTGCTCAATCTTGTTTTTTCTACTTGTATAGACAGCTAATTTAGCTTGATCCAAGATAAAGTTCAGTAATTGACAATCATAACGTTTTCTCTTCACATACTTGGCACCGAATACAACAATTTCCATCGAAAATGTTTCATTAAAACAACCCAAAAGATCCCTTAATACCGTAAATAAATGGTTTAACCTGGAACATTCCATAAAAGCATGAAAAACTGTTTCTCTTTTAAAACAAAAAGGACATTCAGAACTCACCAGGGTTTAAGACAGAAACAAAAGCATTTACAGCAATTGCGCCATGAAGAACTCTCCATTGTATATCTCCTACTCTCTTTACTAACGGTGGCTTATACAAAACTCTCCATTCAGGTTTAACATCATCATCTACTTTGAGGAATGAACGCCAAGGAGTATCTATTTTGTTGTTTAAAAGCTTCTTGTTAAAAACCAGAACACATGCTTTGTACAAAAGTTTCCCAGTAACTGAAAAGAAATCCAAAAACAAAGTTTTGCCAGCTTTTAAAAAACATCCTGTACAATCATCTAGTTTGGGAGAAAAAAAAATAGCGGGAAAAGAGTGTTGTGAATTTGACTCATTTGTTTCCTTTTCTAATTTGTCTTATTTTCTTTGCACTACATCTCCCACAATTCCTAGTAAACTACATTAAGGGTGAACTCCATATGGGGCACTACATTACCCATATTCCCCTGGTTCAGGTCTATAAATAGACCTCACTTCCTTCCTTTGTCCCTTTTATGCATTGGTGAGGTGTGGGTGCTTGAATGGGCACCCAACCATGTCCTTTCCTTAGGATGCGTTAAGTAAGTTTGTTTTCCAATTCTATAGTTTGAGCTTGTTTAGACATTTAATCCTTTTTTGGATTGAGTACAATATTGATGTGTTGTTTGTATGAATTTGTTTTCTCGTACCATACAGTCTGCAAAACGGGCAGGAGGCCTTCTCATCCTTACACTACGCCGAACTGGAGGTCTTGCATAGCAATCCATCCCACCAAATTTCTAATTCCGGCTCGAAGGACCATATGTTGAATATGTGATGTTATAATATCCAAAGTTCGTTAAATTGTAGAAACTTGGTGGTGTGTCTGATTAAAACACTGGAAGAAACACCAGTCCTTTGCTCTCTTTTATTCCGTTGAAGTAAAGAATCACAAATCTTTAGTAGTTGACATGACATGCAGTTCACAAATTCATATGGAGCAGGACTACCATGATGGACATGATGTAGTGACCTAAAACCATCCTGTTTATCCTGTGATATGATATCACATATTCAACAAAGAGTCCTCAACATTAGGAGCCTTTTCTCCTCTACAAAAATCTGCTAATGATTTCCTTTCTTCAATTAATAGAGCAGACTGCCACTTCATCAGTAATTGACCAACTTTACGGGTTGAAACTATTCCGAGATGAGAAGCAACTTGCTCAGTGTTCATAAAATTAGGACCCGCCACCTTTACCAGATGACTTAAAGTAGTGGTCTTAGATTTGCACAGCAAATGATTCAGTCCAGGAAAAGTGTTGTCATCAACCGAAATGTCCAAACGGGCTCCATGTATTACAGGTTCGTTTAACAACCAGAAGAGAGAGTTCGTTTTTGGTGTCCTTTGATGATTAAAAAGACTCCAAACTCTAAAAAGGTTGCGATAAAAAATTGGTACGTTGGCAAGGTCCAGTTTTAGGGGGTCCATCATGAAGAGAGCCTTGTCCAACTGGAGACCTCAAAGCCTCCGTAAAATAGCACACGCAGTAGCTCTCCAGCTGAAATCAGTGGGTCCCATCAGAAGTCTCTGTATGAATTGCAGACGAAAAGCCGCTGTCCTGCTTTGCAGGTTTACTAACCCCTGTCCACCTTCTTTTGACAAAAACAAAATACTCTGAGTGACCCAGTGTAATTTATCCCAAACAAAATTGACTAATAAAGCTTGAGCTTCTGTTAACAATTTTGGGGGTGGATCAATACAGGCTAGTTTATGCCAGAGAGATGAAGCAACTAAATTATTAATAATTAAAATACGCCCTCTATATGACATATTTGGGGCCAACCACGTCCATTTAGCTAAACAACCTTTAAGTGTTTCAACAACTCCATCCCAGTTTTTCTGTACAGTAATCTCATTTCCTAAGAAAACTCCTAAGTATTTAAAACCTTCTGTATTCCAATGTAAACCTCTAGGAAATCTTAACCTCACACTCGTCCACTTTCCACACGATAAAGCTTCACTTTTGTTCCAATTTACTTTAGCGGAGGATAAGACTTTAAAATCCTCAAGTAATTGTAATAAAATCTCTATATCATTTTGATTATTGACCATTACAATCACGTCATCGGCATAAGCTGATAAATGGACGTTACAATTAAAACCAGGTATTTGTACACCATTCAATTTAATTATTATCTGCTGCAATAGAGGTTCTATTGCTATCGAATAGAGCATTCCTGACAAAGAGCACCCTTGTCTGACACCTCTACCAGCCTTGAAAGGAGTGCATAAGCCACCATTTATTTTCAGCAGGCTTTCAACATCAGTGTACAGGACTTTGATATTACTCACACACTCTTGACAAAAGCCAAATGCTTCTAAAGTTTTCCACAGGTAATTATGTTCTACCCGATCAAATGCTTTCTCCTGATCTAGAGAAATCAGAGCACAGTCCAAATTAAATAACTTGGAGACATCTAAAAAATCTCGCACTAAAGAAATATTATCAAAAATAGATCTACCAAGTATGCAATAGCTCTGGTCTGGGTGGATGACTTGTTCCATTACCTCTGTTAGTCTGTTTGCCAATGTTTTGGAGAGCAGCTTGTAGTCTGTACACAGAAGGGACACAGGGCGCCAGTTCTTGATGTCAGTCAAGTCTCCTTTTTTTGGGAGGAGAGTAAGAACTGCTCTACGGCAGCTCAACGGCAGCCGCCCTTCGGCCAAGCTTTCGTTAAGCACTGCGAGCAGATTTTTCCCCAACACTGACCAGAACGACTTATAAAAGTCTACTGGGAGACCGTCGATACCTGGAGCCTTCCCCGACTCCATACCCCTCAGGGCATTGTGCAACTCCTCTAGGCTCAAGGCCTTGCTGAGTTTCAAGTTGCCTTCTTCAGACACCCTTGACAAGTTTAAAAAAAAAACTTTGTCAATGTCAGGTTCTTCGTCACATTCACACTTGTACAATTCATCATAAAAACAAACAGCTCTCCTTCACATATCAATAGGATCAGTTAATAAAATGCCAGATTCAGAACGTAGTGCATGAATAATTTTTTTCTGTCCAGTCTTTATTTCTAAATTAAAGAAACATTTAGTTGGAGCATCCATTTGGTCAATATTTTGAAAACAAGAACCGAACCAGAGCTCCTTGCTAAGGTCACTAAGTTGAGTCTTTTTCAATGAAAGAGCTTCCAAACAGCTATTCTCCCCAGTTAATTCAACTAACTCCTGAAGCTTAACTATTGATGCCTCCAAGGTTTTCATATCTCTTGACATCTGTACAGTGATATTTCGAGTGTGCTGTTGACCATGCTGCTTAATTTGTACTTTTCCAAAATCCCACCACTGTCTCAAAGATTGGAAAGTATTCTTTGTGGCTCTAAATGTTTTCCAAAAAAATGTAAACGTCTCTTCAAAATTCTTGTCACACAACAGGGAGGTATTCAAATGCCAATAGGCACTTTTTGGTTTGATGAAATTCAAAATAAAAGAACAGCATACCATACTGTGATCAGAGAAACTTACAGGAGCAATAAAACACTTACTAAAAAAAACACATTGGTGTCTAAAAGTATAAAACCTGTCTTATCTCGCCAAGGACAAAACATTATCACGAGCGTGAGACCAAGTATACTGCCTTTGATTACCATTAAACTGCCTCCATATATCACTCAGCTCATGTGTTTTAATAACTTGGATTATTCTCTTACGGGAGGGTTCATGGGGCTCGATATGATTTCTATCTAGATTTTGTTCAGTACAATTAAAGTCCCCTCCTAGAAATAAAAACTCTTCACTACTAACATTTTGCAGAATTGAATTGAGGTTATTTAAGAACAACATTCTTTCAACTCCTGAAGTAGGAGCATAGACACAAATAAAAACAAATACATGATTTTCAAATAAAGCCTTAACCTTCAAAGGTCTACCTTTTATAATTTCATCAACATAAGAAATTGGTCTGAAATTTTGGGAAAATAAAACAGCAACTCCTCCACTTACAGTAGTATTATGGCTTAGCACAGAGATGCCATCCCATTCTCTTGTCCACTCAACAGCATTCTTTATATCACTATGAGTTTCCTGAAGAAAGAATAATATCTATTTTTTTCTGTTTAAACACCTCATATAATATTTCTCTTTTTCTTATGTCTCTTGCACCGTTTATATTTACTGATGCAATATTAACTTCACCCATAAAAAATAGGAAAGGAAACAAATAGAACAAAGCTCTAAGCTTCATTAAATTAGCTTTTTTCATCACCATCACTCGTTTCAGTATTAAGTTTTCTCACTAATTTTTTCAACCGGTAAACTTCCTTATTGTTAAACAAACCTTCAGTCATCAAACACTGTGTTTTTTCCACGAATTGTTTAAGGTCAGGAAAGTAATCATTCACTCGTACCCCTCTTCTATTTTTCGTTGCTTTGAGAAACAGTTTAATTTCTTCCAAATCATAAACTGCGACCCACTCCTTCACACTGCGAAAGAGAGACGCTTGAATCCGATTTACTGTCACTTTCTATATCACTCTGACCTTCGCATTCAACAATGTCCATTTTCTTTAGAATTTTCGAATCACAAGTATTAACACTGTTCTTTCGTTTACGAGGCGTTTTGAACAGTGTACTCTCTGCCTCTGTATCGATGCCGACATTCTCACACACCATATCCATTACAGGATGTTAGTCTCCCTCAATTCTGTCCGAAATAGAGACGGACAGACCTTTCAGGACAATCTTGTCTTCACCAGACCTAGTGGTCTCTGCATTATTTACTTCCTCATTAACAGATTCCCAATCCACGATCATCACTGACTGAACTGCTTCAGGCTTAGCCTGTTCTGCCACACTCGCCTCTGACTCGGCTTGGTCCACCGCGGGCCGCTCTGTCTCGGGTGGACCAGCTGTGTCATTTGTGGTTTGTGCAGCTACTATTGTTTCTTTCTTTTTTTCAGGACAGTCTCGGATTAAATGTCCCACATTACTGAAAAAAAAAAAAAATTCCCTGTTGCCGCATAGACAACATAATCAAAATCATCAATCCGATATTTAAACGTGAGGTCCAATTCAGCATCATCTTTTACAATCATGTAAGCAAATCGTCTAAATGAAAAAACGTGTTTTAACAAGGGGTTTGCACTTCCAATTGGTATTTTTTTAATCTGAGAAACCAACTTGTCATAGCGGGAAAGAGATTGTGATAACTCGTCGCTAATGAACGGAGGAACATTGGACAGTGTCACTTTTTTTGACGGCATTGAAAGAGGGAGAACAGGTGTAAACAGACCATCCACAACAATTCCTCGCTCAACCAGATCATTAGCTTTCTCTACGGTATTTAAAAAGATCACCGCAGCATTATTCATTTTTGAAGCTGACAGAATACTCTCATGACCAACAGCTTCCCCTATAGCTAGACAACAATCCTCTACACTCACTGCGGCCGCCACCTTCACTGCATGACGCCGCGTGAGTGTATTCAACCCCCGTGAATCCGGGGCCGTCATGCTTCCTCAACAGGTAGCACACGGCCCGGAGCACACTCACACCAAGATTAACTTTAAGTGAAAAAGAAAGAAGAGAAGTTAAGAGAAAATAGCTTAAAACACGCTTATGTATGTGGCTCAGCAGCCACAAAATCACACTCACAGCAATCAAAGACGCTCACCACACGCTCTCCACACACTCACTCCACAAAACGCCCACGCATGCGCACGAGAGAGACAGAGAGAGAGAGAGAGATACAGAGAGACAGAGACAGAGAGAGAGCGAGAGAGAGAGATAGATACAGAGTGTGTGGTGGTTAAAGTAGAATGTACTTTCTTTAAAGCAAGTTACCACCCCCATTACAATTAAAAATATTTCCCAAACTGAATTAAATAATCCACACATTCTTTACAGAGTTCCTTTCCAATGTATTAGACTATTTAAAAATACCACCTGTAATATTTCTACATAATGTTTTATTTTTTTTTGCTTTCACAAATTCATTAGGTCAAATTCAGTAGAATATTCAATATACATCTGCAGTAGAGTAACTATGCATAATCACCATTGGTTTTTATTCTTCATAAAACTTGTGTTGAGGTCCCCTCCAAATATCAAAGCAGATTCAAAAACATAATTAAACATTCTAATAAGTTATTTAAAATGGTTAGATTTCTAATGTGAATATCTGGATGTCAAATAAATGACCAACCTGATCTAGGTTTTTGGTTTGCAATAATAATACAAATTTGTTTCTTGTAGAACACTTGCTAGTTCATTGTTCCATAACCCTTTGGTTTTTATTTCAGTGGCATGCATGCCACAGACGTTCCATGAAAAGAAAAAGTCTGACTGCACGTTAATCCTTCTATATCACAGCATTACTGTCAGGTTCATATCTTTCTGTAAAAGTCTGTTTGCAAATTCTGCATCAAAATCTAATTGTTTTAGTTTACCAAAGAATCCACGATGAAATGTACTGAACAACAAATAATGAAAATGAACACCCTTTTCCTAACATTAGGATCCTTTGGAAGGTAATGTTATTTTCAGTCCTGAGATCCTAGCATCTCTCAGTCTGTGAGTCTCAGTCATATCAATCCACTAACATGCCAGTGGATGGGCCAAAATGACAAAGATGAAGTTGACATTCATATCTATCTGTGTAGACTGTCTTGTGCTGATGTATTCATCTCTGTTATTTAATAAAGAGATTTAAAGAAGTTATTTTGGCACCATGGTTTTAAATCTTTCCCTGCCAGCATTTTTTTGTTAAGTTGTTGGCCACCACCAGAGTTTTTGCTGATTTTCACAAAAATGTCATGGCCATTGAGACATTTTGACAACATTTTGTTATATGAATATCTTAACATGAAATACATCAAAATAAAGATATCTCTACTTTCAATCGAATGAATCAGTTTTATTTTAGCTACAAAGCATATTTTTTATCAACACTTCAATGTAGGTAGGTTTCATAAAAAAGCAACATTATTAACAAAAATCAAATTTTTTATCAAATACTACATCTAGACCATATTCAGTAATATTATAAGCAAAGCAAAGATGCAGTAGATGGCTTCCATCAGTATTCTCAAAGCTTGCACAGGCCTTTACCACTTCCTGGATAGATATTTCACTTGCAGTTTTCATTTATACATGGTTAATGCTGATGATCGCATTGTTTTTATGCTTACATATGAGATCGCTAGTTTCTGCGTCTTCCTGGTCTGTTTATGATCAGCACTATCTAGACTCATTCAGGACATGTGTAACAGCGCCCCTAGCATATAACAGTGAAAACACAGAAACCCGGGGAATTCTGTATTTAGCAGGGAGAGAGTCAATGAAAGCTGTTTTAGAAATTTTGATTTCTGAAACATACAGTATGTTTTCATAGTGCAATAAAGATCAGGGAACATTAAGCTGTTTCCACCATCTTGGGCCGAAAGGTTCTATGAATGATGAGGAACAGTTCAGCTCAGCACAACTAGGAACCGTTCTCGGCCCAGAGCATGCATACAGTGACATTGCCTCTCAGGATCGGTCACTTGACTGTTGTCTGGCTGCTAGTTTCTCTCTATAGCTGGGCAAGTGCACTATTTGAGCAAAATAAACAGAAACATTTAATCATGCCGACTGGCCTGAACGACACCGAATGGAACAGTTAAGCACTTTGGTATGAAAAAAACAGCTTTGGTATTTTAGTTCCTGACCCCAATTAAGAATTACAGGGAGCTGCCTTCAAACATCCAACTAGAAAGAACAGTCTATTACAGCAAATGCAAACTTGTGAGGTATGTTACCATTTAAACAGAGTAGGGTACAAATCATTAACAGCTTAGGCATTTCCCTATGATAAAATGGCCTCAGAAAGGGAGGGGAAGCCTGGCCCAGACACTTTGGTCACTGTGTCCCCTCACTTCTGTTCGCTCGGAGGCATATATTCATATTCCACCATGGACATGCGTACCTTCTCCAGCAGAGAGCGTGCTTCCTCCGACATGAACTCTGGGATGTTCAGGAATGAGTGTCTTCCAATGCCAGCAGGATGACACTGAAATAGAGACTAAATGCACACACACCAATTTCTACATGAACAACAAATTTAAGTGCTTCAACATTTTAAGTATTTTGTATTTAAGCAGAGATGCTTAGAAATCACAAAACCCCTTTATTTTAATTTGCCACACAGAAATCAATATATAAATACATTTTAACTAATGCATCTCTTGATGAAAAACTCTTACCTTTCCGACTATGAGCTCAAATAACAGGGCTCCTAAACTCCACCAATCACACGCTAACGTCTCTTCACAGATTCCGCCAACTTCTAAATTACAGAGAGAAAAAAAAAATGTATCAGTGTCTCACTTGTTGGACAATTTATTATATCACTTAGTTGCAAAGACAAGAAACATTTGCGCCCAAATGAAGAGCAAAGTAAGTGTGTAACTGAGATTTTTCTATGCTTTAATTACATACTACGCCGGAGTAGGATGGGACATGCTCTGTCCCACAAGAATGTCAACTCATCAGCACTAAACGAGTAGTATAGTAGCATTATTGCTACTCTTTATCAACTGTAAAGGTGTGTACAACTTAATTAGCAAAATCAACACTACATTTTTGAATTGCTTAAAAATTGCTGAATAAATTGTTATTGTTTTCTTTGCACACAAAAAGCATTCTCGTAGCTTCGTAAAATTATGGTTGAACCCCTGATGTCACATGGACTGTTTTACTGATGTCCTTGATACATCCTTGCTGTCTTTGGAGGGTCAGAGAGCTCTCAGATTAATTTGTGTAATTAAAAATATTGTAATTTTTGTTCCAAAGAACGAAGGTCTTACGGGTTTGGAACGACATGAGGGTGTGTAATTAATGACAGAATTTTTCCTTTAATACTGTTTGGTTACTAGTATTTGGTGTTCTGTTTGTTAGTTGGTTCAAGTCAGTTCTGTTGCTCAAGTCCAGTCAAGACTCTGACAAATTTCTCTTACTTGCCCTGGACTGTGTTTTTCCCCCTTGAGCTAGATTTAGTTGGGTTTCTTTATTGTTGCAAGTAAAATGCCTACTGCATTAATATGGACCATTGAGTCCTCACCACTCTTCCTGCACTCTCCCCCAACAATTGTAAATCCAGGAAAAATCTGCCTGTACTGCCTGCACTATCCACACTAGCCTGTGTATAGTGAGCTCAAACAAAAATAAAATACAGTGTATCTAATGTAAGAGAACATTTACAGCACAGACTGTGCCTATAGAATGAGCCTATAAGATTAAAACAAGCTGACCTGGTGCACAGTACATCTTAGCGATGGCATTAGCGTCACATGACTCCTCTACATCACTCCAGCTACAAAAATAAGTGAGCTGCACACGACCTGAGAGATAGAGAGAGGGAGAGAGAGAGAGTTAGGGTGTCAATAAAACTTATTAAAGATTAAAAAAGGTTTTTAGAAAATGTATACATTTGGTGAGTGCTAGTCTCTTTAATTGAAATTCAAGACCCCATTAATTTTTTTTTATGAATGATACCATGATGTTTACACACATTTAAGATGCAGGCAATTCAAAAATAATTATTAATATAAAGTAATATTAAAATAATAGTTATTATCATAATATAATGTATGAGTGCTGAAGGTGTGAGGAGGTGTTATTGACACGCTTTATCAATGGTGTCATAAAGTCACACACTAATGTGTGATGTAGTACAAAAACTTGAAACAGAAGATGCTAGCCTCTGCTCAATCTATGCATTTTGGGCATTTTTTCAACTTGACAATGACTAAACATTACATTCTCCCAAATCCTTTAGTGAACAAGCATTTCACAGATCCTTAAAACACTTGAGCACCTCTGGATTGTTTGGTAGAGACAAGTTGAGCAACACTCTCCATTAAAGTTCAGGGAGGTCATCTTCCAGGAGCAGAACAGATATGACAATTTGTCATTAACTTGTACACTCAGTGTCAAGAATGGTCAGATCAGAATATTAAGTCACGGAGCATATATTAAGTACTAGAATACCTAGTTTGTTTGTTATTTACTCAAATAAGTTACTTATTTTATATTTTTATTTTGCCAACTGTTTATGCTCTCATTTATGCAGAGTACTGTACATTATAGAACATAGAATGTACAGCAGGGCTCCTCAAATCTTTCCCTGGAGGGCCAATCTGCTGCAGAGTTTAGCTCCAATCCTGATCAAACTCACCTACCTGAGATTGTCTAATGATCTTGAAGACTCTGATTAGCACGCTCATGTGTGTTTGATTAGGGTTAGAGCTAAACTCTGCAGGACTGGGCCAGATTTGAGAATGCCTAATGTACAGTACAGTAATTCAACTAAAAGTTTGAAACTCGGGTATTAAATAAATTCAATGCACACAGACTGAATTAGTTTAAGTGTTTGGTTTTTCTACTGGGGTTCAGGTCTGGTGATTTTGCTGGCCAGTCAAGCACACCAATACCATGGTCCTTTAACCAACTTTTGGTGCTTTTGGCAGTGTGGGCAGGTGCAAAATCCTGCTGGAAACTGAAATCAGCATCTTTAAAAAGCTGGTCAGCAGAAGGAAGCATGAAGTGATCCAACATTTCTTGGTAAACGGGTGCAGTGACGTTGGTTTTTAAAAAACACAATGGACCAAAACCAGCAAATGACATTGCACCCCAAATCATCACAGACTGTGGAAACTTAACACTGGACTTCAATCAACTTGGGCTATGAGCTTCTCCACCCTTCCTCCAGACTCTAGGACCTTGGGTTCCAAATGAAATACAAAACTTGCTCTCATCTGAAAAGAGGACTTTGGACCACTGGGCGACAGTCCAGTTCTTCTTCTCCTTAGCCCAGGTAAGACGCCTCTGACGTTGTCTGTGGTTCAGGAGTGGCTTAACAAGAGGAATACAACAACTGTAGCCAAATTCCTTGACACGTCTGTGTGTGGTGGCTCTTGGTGCCTTGACCCCAGCCTCAGATTGTCTTCTGGACAACTGTCAGATCAGCAGTCTTCCCCATGATTGTGTAGCCTAGTGAACCAAACTGAGAGACCATTTTGAAGGCTCAGGAAACCTTTGCAGGTGTTTTAAGTTGATTAGCTGATTGGCATGCCACCATATTCTAATTTGTTGAGATAGTGAATTGGTTTTTGTTAAATGTGAGACAAAATCATCACAATTAAAAGAATCAAAGACTTAAACTACTTCAGTCTGTGTGCATTGAATTTATTTAATACACAAGTTTCACAATTTGAGCTGAATTACTGAAATAAATGATCTTTTCCACAACATTCTAATTTATTGAGATGCACCTGTATATACACGCACCCAATGAACCCAATGCAATTGGTTTGTTTTCTGTGTTTATTGGCAACGCTAGGTAGATTACATATAAGTTGTAGTCTGTTACTGATTATACAATGAAAGCTGTAGTTAATAAAGTAATCTAGGTTACTCATTTTGGGTAATAAAATCTGACTAGGGATTGGTATCGTTTGCATTTTATCGATACAGATATCGATACTGCTTATCGATACCGGTAATTATCGACACTGTTATCGATACTATTTGGTACAAAAAGATATGTGAAAAGTTGTGAAAATGTCAAGTTATTTTATAACTGCTGAACAAGTGTATTAAAACTCCTGAACAAGTGTATTAAAGTTCTTCAGTCAGGATCAGTGAGTTATTTTTCTCATGATGTTTTATTAACATTAAAGGAATAGTTCAGCCATAAATTAAAATTGGTACATCATTTACTCACACTCAAATTATTTTAAACCCGAATGAGTTTCTTTCTTCTGTTAAACATAAAAGTTATTTTGAAGAATGTGGGAAACCAAACAGTTGCTGGTCACCAGTGACTTCCATATTTTATGTAAACCAAGGGCTGGGGGGTAGGAGCAAAAATTCATATCTCAGTTTTTTTTGGCTGATTTGCGGTATATGGTATGCATATCTCTGAATTTTGTATTTGGATTAAATAAACAAACGAATAAAGTGAATGTAACCATGTAGGCACATATTATGTGCAAAAAAGGGTTAAAATCACATTACATTCTAACATTGTAACATTGCAAACTAAAAACAAAAATAATGCTTTTAAAGCAGAAGTTGCATTTACTAAACTAAAAATGTATCTAATTACAGTCACTTTACAGTTAATGTTTACATACAAATACACGTACTTTGTGGGTTTAAAATTCTACATAAGTCATATTTATTGTCCAACTACAAATATTTCAGCAAAATGTACATTTTAGAGTTATTGCGCTCCTATTACATTAAGCTGTCTGTTTGGCTCGCATGCGCTCGTTCTAAATGAAGTCTGTGAAGTTTAGTGCAGAATCGCAAAGCAAAAGCTCATTCACTACTTCTGACAGCAAAATTGAAATATTTCCATGGCTTTCTAACATTTACAGATAGAGAATATACCTGTGAAATGTAAGTTATGCATTTAGGAAAAGAGCACATAGCTCAAAACAGCGCATCTCTGTCAGCGGCACACGCAGACTTTCTGTCAGAGCATCTGACGAGCGCAAGTCGCTTTAAACTGAAACTATAGGCTTCTATATCTTACAAGTTTTTTATAGCCCTTCATATAAAGCTTGTCACATGTTTAGAACAAATTGTATTATTCACTTTCTCTGCAGCAGTTCAGTCTGTGTCCTCCACCCTAGATATTTCTTCATATGCGCTCTTATCAAACTAGCTTACTGTTGATTGCGAATAAGTCCAGTGTGTGTCTCGTGTGTGTTTAACTCTACCGCTGAATCAACATTTGATGTGAATGTGTTGCAGTTGGAGCTTTATAATAAATACAGCGCATTGCTTGAGGACATAGATATTGTGTTTTGTTAGTAAATGATTCATTTTATTACTGGTATTGCCTCCTTTGTTCACTATTTCACTACTGAAATAGTGAACAATTATTCTTCTGAATAAAGAAAAGAGAACTTGGCAACTAGATAAAAAAAAATAGTAATTCTCGTTTTAAGATAAATGGGGGACACATCAATATAATAAGAGCACAAATCCTTTTAAATTGTAAATAACATGCTCCAATTGTCGCGTTTGTGAAATACAGGAATACAAATGTAAAAAAAGGATGAAGGGCTGTGCTTTATGATAAAACTGAACTGCAATGTGATCAGAGCAACAGATGAGACTGCAAGACATGTTAAAGGGTTAGTTCACCCCAAAATACAATTATGTAATTAATTACTCACCCTCGTGTCATTCCAAATCCATAAGACATTATGTCTTACCATACTGTCTCCCAGTTCATCTTCGGAACAAAAATTAAGATATTTTTGAAGAAATCGGTGAGCTACTGTATCTGACCCTCCATAGACAGCTACGCAGCGGAAATGTTCACAGGTCCAGAAACGTAGTAAATACATCGGTAAAACAATCCCATGTGACATCAGTGGCTCAACTTCAGTTTTGCAACACTACGAGAATACTTTCTTTTTGCACAAAGAAAACAACGCTCCCCATCTCCTGTCAAAGAAGTTCCTACTTCACTGGACAGGACCCCACGAGATTGTAGACAAGCCTGTCGCCTACCGAATTAAAATCGGACAAGGGTGCAGCAAGCCAGTCCTTCGATGGGTCCATCGAAACCAGATAAAGAGACACCAGGGCTCCAGCCGACAGGAAAAGGGGGACGATCAAACACACTGACACAGACCGACGGTCCCACGCTCTACACCGCACTAACATAATTTCTGTTGTTCTAGGAAAACATATAGCTACCTTGCTTAAACACAACACTGACACACTCTCTCCTCCGCAGCACTGCTAGGGCCAATCTCTAGTAGAGAGGAGTTAATCCGCACCTGTGACACTCGTTTGCTGCCTCACCTCATTCGGTGTCCTTGTGTCTCTTCGTGTTTTTCCTTTTTCTTCTCTCACTATAATTTAATTTCCCATCTAGTTCCCCTCATCAGGGAACTCCTTTAACCAATCCTTAAATCCAGGTCCCGGAATTGAGATTGACTCTCTTCAATAAAGTCATCGTAACTCGTTGTGAGAACCGTTGTCAACCGATCGAGGCAACCCGCCAAATCATGATCTTCGCAGCTAATTGTGCCTTCTGTCTGTTCTATTACCAGAAAGATGCTCAGGCTCGCCACCTTCTCTGCATGATTGGGGTTGCACCCCAGCCAGAAGTTGCATCGCCTGGACCAGCATCAGAGATAGTTCTCCGTGAACAACCGGGGTTATTGATAACGAACTGCAAAACCTACACCCAAAAGGTGTACGTCTGACTAGATCCCCGTGATGTTTTCAGCGCTCACTACACCCTCTCTGCCGCCCAAACCACTTGGGCTGGAGCCCGCTGGACTCAAGAAGTCCTCACTCAGGCAGATGTGAACCACATGCTGCACCAATTACAGAAAATGACTAACCCAGGCTGAATTAAGCGGATACAACCGGCGTCCCAAACAATTTTTGGGCACCCTGCTGGGGGCTGCTGCGGCTGTAGGAACTCTGTTTAACATTGGCATGAATATCGCTAATGCTGTTAATCTGACCACCGTTAGGCGGCAATGCAAAACGCTGCATTCGGATTTTAGTTGTCTGTCAGGCAGTGTCGTTGCATTTTAATGTTTTTTTTTTAGCCTGTCCAGTTGAACCCACTCGATGCGGTGCTGCACATTAAAAATATTGCAGAAAAAGAGAACATCAACGTGGAGAAGATGTTGTTTACCTCAAAACTGAAACCAAGCCGTTCACACAGAATGCATATTTCTTGTATTTTCTAGAGGGACATCTATCATCGTTGCACTCGCATCTCACACAAGAAAGCCCAAAGACATGTACAATTCATGCAAGTTCAACTTAAAAAAAAACATGTAATTACTAGATTAAGAAACTAGCTGGCTAGCGAACTTGCATATTAACAGCGTAAACATGAACCTTGCGATCATATGATTAAATGTTAATAAATAACGTGTATCAGCAATGATAAATCTTTGAGTTTAAAGCGGCTCTGACAGAAAGGCTGGGTGCCCTGACAGAGACGCGCTGTTTTGATGCATAACTTACATCTCACAGGTATATTCTCCATCTGTAAATGTTAGAAAGCCATGGAAATATTTCAATTTTGCTGTCAGACGTGCATGAGCTTTTGCTTTGCGATTCTCTGCTAAACTTAAGACTTGGTTCTGAACTCGCGCCGCCATGAGCACGCGGGCCAAACAGACAGAGCGCAACGAAATAGGAGCGCAATAACTCTGACTAAAATATACATTTTGCTGACATGTTTGTTGTTGGACATTTTAAACCTACAAGTAAGTGTATTTGTATGATAGCACTAACTGTAAAGTGACTGTAATAGGGTAATCAAAATAGCCTTTTTACTCGATTAGTCTGTGCGTTTTTTATTTTTATTTATTTTTTTAGTACATTTAATTTAGCTTTAAAAGCATTATTTTTGTTTTTAGATCGCAATGTTACAATGTTAGAATGTAATGTGATTTTAACCCTTTTTGCACATTATATATGCCTACATGGTGACATTCGCTTTATTTATTTGTTTAATCCAAATACAAAATACCGAGATATGTACCGTATACCACAAATCAGCCAAAAAATACAGAGATATGAATTTTTGCTCATATCACCCAGCCCTACTTTGAAGAAAATTACTTTGGTAATATTTTGCTCGATGTGCCCTCTTGTGGCCTCAGGAGAGAAGCCAAAAGCTTCTTTTTTTTCCTAACTGAATTTATGCCTTTTAAATTTGAATAGAATTCGAATTTTTCTAATATTTTAGTAAGAAATTTGAATTTAGTTTTTCAGCCAATTTGACAGCCCTGCTAACTAGCAATCGACTGTAAATGTAAAAATGCATATCAACTATCAGGAGTATTCTAACACACAGATGCTAATCTCAAAAGCCAATATAAAGTAACGGGGGTCTTGAATAGTGTAATGAAGTAAGATTGTTTGATTCACCTGCGTGGTTTAGCAGTATGTTGCTGGGGTTCAGGTCTCGGCATATAATCCCCTCCTGATGGAGAGCATCCAGGGCCATAACCATGTCAGCAGCCCAGTTCCTCACTAGAGCCTCCGGGATGCGTGTGTCTAATGAAACTGCGGCCAACTTATCCAGCTCTTGAAACAACTTGGACACTTCCTCATTCTCCTGTTCTCCTCTAGTGCCTTTAGACCTCAAGCCCACTTCTTTGTGTTTGACAAAGTCCATCTGAGTTCTGGGAACAGCTGCGTCCAGCGTGCCAGAGAGCTCAGGGGAAGACAGAGTCAATGAGTCTGTTCTAAAATATGTTTTTGATGATCTGTGTAGAAGAGGAAAGGTTGCCACATCAATAGACTGGTCCAACTCCTCTCTCTCTCCTCTCTGTAGAACATCTGGCCTGCCAAATGTAGGAGAGGTTTTTGGCCGCTGCATCAAAAGCGATGTCTCCAGTAATAAGCTCTTCATCCAACGTGTCCACTATCCCATCTTCAAGCACTGGCAGATTGACCAACAGATCAGGTGGTTGTCCCTCAACAGCACAGCTGACAGTGGCATCCTCCAGCACAGCCTCTTTAAAGGAAATCACCGGCCCCAGATCGTTCGAGCATTGATCACTATCAGACTTCCAGAGATCGGACACTTCCTGTATCATCTCCACTGCAGGCTCCTCTGTGAGCTCTACACCATCATCTGAGGGAACAAACGATGGTTTGCAGGCTTCTTGCCTGTCACTGTGGAAGAGCTCTGTGGGCGGTGATTGGTCCGGATAGTCAGATGAATGGGTGCCTTGATCTACAAAGCCGGCTAGTTGCTCTTCCTCAGTGAAGAAGCACAGCTCCTGAATCGATATCGGAGAGCACAGCCTATCAGTGTTCAACACTGAGCATGTATGTTTCTGTGTTAACAGAGGAGCAAGTGAGCAGTGGTCCTCGTCCGTCTCCAGCTTCTCCTGCTCATACTCATTGCACAGGCTCAAGTAGCTGTTGGTGCACTCCTCTTCAGAGGTGGCACCAGAGTCTGGCAGTTGGGCTTCTGAGGGATTCTCCCTGAGGCTTAGGCCCCGAGAATCCACACTGCTGGAAGCGGTGCACAGGGTTCAGGATTGAATGTACTGCTGTAGAGTGAGCTTTCTTGATGAAAGGCATGTTGAAGCTGTCTTCTGGACTGTTCTCACGCAGATACTTGCAGATGTGAGACCACAATTTACCACCTGAGACAAAGAGGAAGTTCTACTCAACATCCTGTTTACACAATTAGGCAAAAAGCAAAAACAATGAAAACAACTCACCCTCAGCATACTGCAGTAAAAGAAAGATGGAGTCCTCTGAGAAGATGTATTTCTTCAGATGTACCATGTTTGGCACGGAACGAGGCACAATAGTCTTCTTAACACGTCCACACACACTGCTTTTCCTTAAACCCTGCACACAGAAGTCATATACGTATAAAATCAGGGGTCCACCAGTCTGCAGCCCAAAAATATTCATACAAATCTTGAAGTGGTATTAAATAGTTTATCTTTCAGTCTGCTCCTGTTATAATGAACAGAGCTGTTTATACTGCAAATATCATGTGTGTAAACTGATTGCTGTGTATGTCAAGTTTGCAAATTTTTAAAATGACATTTTACTGTATGAATACGTCTGCTATTTCCATGTCCGGTTTTGACGTTTTCGTTGCGTGTCGCATTAAGAGTGACGCAAACTACAACTTGAAGTCTGAATTGGGCAGCCAGAGCGCCCACACTGAGATGCATAAATAGTATATAAAAAAAATATTATTGGATATGTGGTTTGAGTCAGATTTGAAAATAAATTTGATTTCATACTATTTATTTTTTGCTGTCCAAAACCATCTGGATAATAAAAAATAAAAAATAAACATCAGATTTTTGCTGACTGTCTGAACAAGGCCTTTATCGGGCTGCTGCTTCCAATGGGATTTGTTAGTCAACAAAAATGTAGACTATCAGTATAGTGCCACGTCTTCAACAATTCTCACAAAATTAGGCAAACAGTATTGTAGAGGTTTTCAATCCTGGTCCTGGGGAACCACTGCTCTGCACATTTTGCATGTTTCTCCTATGCCTGTATACAATACACATTCAATGTCGTTGACTTGCTGTTCCTTTCACAACACAACTGGTATGTTTCAGGTATCATGAAGTTGCTGTTGTTTGCACATTACAGGATGGATCGGCAACTGGGGATCACGCATTACACAATATTTAACTGGGAAGAATCCCTGACAACTCTCATGTACAACACGATACAGGGAATGACACAAGCCTACGACTCTTCCCTCTGAAATTTCCCTAGACCTGGGTCTTGCTTTCTCATTGGCTGTAGGTTGTCACCAATGTCATTTCCAGTCAAAATACATTTGACTCTAAATCGCGTACAGGTCCAAATATTTAGCCTGCTGAATATTTCTTGGGTAGTAGAAATGTATCATTATTTCATGAAACAAAAAAAGTAATATTTGAATCAGTATTCTACTGTGTGTCATCTGGCCATGTCTTGTTTTGTCATTAGAAAAGGTTGATGCTTTAAGCAGCTTTGTTTTTCTCAGAAATTAGAGATATAAGTTTAGAAATAAGTAAGAACAGTTTATTATTTTATCTCGGTTCTTATGGTGTGTAGCTCCCTCAATGATTAATCACTGTTTAAATGTTTTGTGAGCATAAGTCCTTGCTTGTTTATAGGGAGATGCTACAATATTGTTTAAAAAAAAATCTTTCTGGCTGTCAAACTTTGTAAAACTTTTAATTTTAATGCAATGAGCTAGACAAACTATTCTGCTATAACATCCTGTGAACTTGAGGGGGAACCGACATTTAAACACCCACAAAAATTGACCCTGAGACAAATAAGAACAGACCTCCAGAGGGGCAAGGGCGAAATGGTGTTACAAGGGCACAATCGTGGACCCGGGGGAGTGGATGGATTGGGCTTGGTGATGGGTTTGGTCGATATGGCAAAATTATCATATCACAATTATTTTCTTTTTTTAAATATCACGATTCACGATTTTATCACGATTCTTTGTCATGTTGGTTTTTCTATTTTAACTAATTTCCCTATTATAAAAACGTATAATTATAATATAACTATTACCAAATTTAAAATAGGATGGTGGATATTTAGGCCAAAGTGGGCAAGGATAAAAAATCTTTGCCAAAAATGAGAACAAAGATACACATTACAAATACACATAATATTCAAATAAAATAAACAGTGCTTTATTTTCAGGTAGGCTACAATAGGTGTATTTAGCAGGAGCATTCAAGAAACTGAATGAACAAATATACAAATAAAACAGTATATAGATTCTATTTAAGCAATTGTATTAAGGTTTTTCAGTCCAGAATAATGGGTGATTTCTTCTTTGTTTTTGGCGTTTTATTAACATTAAAGAATAATTCACCCAAAAAGTAAAAATAGTGCTTTATTTTTATACCGTCATTTACTCACTCAAAAGTTGTTTTAAACCTCAATGAGTTTCATTCTTCTGCTAAACATAAATGCTATCAGAAAACCAAACAGTTGCTGGTCCACAGTGACTTACATAGTATTTTTTTTCTTACTATCAAAGTCAATGTGGACCAGCAACTGTTTGGTTACCCACATTCTTCAAAATATCTTCTTTTGTGTTCAGCTCAAGAATTAAATTAACACCGGTTTGGGACATCATGTGAGTGAGTAAATAATGACAGAAATTAAATTTTAGGGTGAACTATCCCTTTAATTACAGTCAGCAGCATGTTTAGTACTGTCCCTTTAAGACCTGCACCCATCAAATATACATGCCGTTTCTCTCAGTTGTTTACTTTCATTTTAGACATAACCAACTGAATCTATACATAAACCTTGTGTGTTTTGACAGAGTTAGCTCAAAATATAACTTAGTTGAGTAATCAGGCGCTGTTTGACGGGCTTTTTCGTGAGCGCGCTTTAAGTGTATGTGCTCAGAAAAAAACGCACGTCTGACCACCGCGTGAATGAAGCGTTTAACCGGCAAGGTTTTAAAGCAGATATAAATAATGTACTTTTTTGATTATGAATAAGTGCAGTATCCCGTGCCGTGATAGTAACTCGACTGCTGAGTTACCACTGAATGTATGTAGCGTTGTACAGTATATTTATACAGCGACGCCAGAACGAACAGCAGGTGATAGAATGTGCACTGTAGAACGAGTCACGACACTACTATATTTCTTCAAAAAAGCAGATTGTGTAGACATTTTTATCGTCCACGATCAAAAATAGTCATATTGAACCCACTACCCTAGGCAGAAATCAGAGACCGGGTGCACAGGACCGCAAGGGCACTTTACCGTTGGATCTCGAAGGGGCAGGGGCTCAAGCCCCCCCTTTGCACACCACTGAATAAGAATCAGAGGTGTAAGTGCGTAAATAAATAAAAAAAAACAATCACTAAACCCAATATAATAAATAGGGATGAGCGAGTACAGCATTATCTGTATCTGTAACTGTATCTGTTAACCATATGAATTATCTGTATCTGTATCTGTACTCGGACTGGGCGGGGCCTAACCCGGAAGTGGGCGGGATTTAACCTGGAAGTGGGTCGGGTTGTCTTGAAATGGGCGGGGCTTTAACCGGTATATTATTTTAAGCATGCAATTGATATGGGTTGATCAGAAATTGTTATATTTATTGCTGATTAGAAAACTATTTACATGACAGCATCAGCATTGAGCTTCAGATCAATGGTTTTGATCACGATAACAAACGAACTATATACAGAACAAGTTTTGCAACAATGAATACAACACATGCGGTTGCAATTATGAAGTAAAATGTAATGAACAAGAGTTTTCATCTCAACATAACTTTCTTTTTTTAACTTGTAATTTTTTTATGATCAGTGTGAATTTTTTTTTTTTGGTTCTTTTTTTTTTTTTACACCAGGTATGTGTGTGTGTGTGTGTGTAGCTAATTAATTTGTTATATAGTTTTATACCACTACTTCCTTTTTTTTTAATGAAATACAGCAAGAAAGTGTCAGACACTCTCTTGATTTAAAAGGTTTAAAAAAGAAAAAAAAATCTCCGACAGGCAGAGACGCGAGTCGCATTCTACCAAGCACCACGTCTGAACAAACCCCACGTTTACCAAAACTCTACTGGTTAATAAGTAAGTACTACAAACCAAAGTAAAAAACAAACCTGAAGCTGAAGAAACCCTAACCGTTAACGGAAAAAACCCGCGAACCTGAGTGACTGAGGGAGAGACAGAGAGAGAGAGCGCGCTGTTCTCTTCTCTTCTCAGTGTTCTGTGTGTGAGTGAGCAGAGCGGGACACAGCAACACAATAGGGGTCGTTCACATATCGCGCCTAAAAACGCATGGAAAACGCTAGGCGCGCTGCTTTCTCCTTTTTTTCCAAAGCGCTCCGGAGGCGTTTGTCGTTGCTAAGCAACCATCAGCTGCGCTCTCCGTTACAAGAAGGTGCGGTGCGCTTGCGGCATTCTGAAAAGTTGAGATGTTTTTATCTCGATGCGGCGCGGACGCGCCTGGAAAAAACGAGCGCTTCCATTATGAGCGCGCATACCGCGCTTCTACATTTGAAATAACGAACTTGAGCGCGCAAAAGATGCGATATGTGAGCGGCCCCTAAACCTGTATGTGTGTAGGAGAGGGGCGCTGTGACTAGCCTATCACAGAACGCAGACACAGTCAGCTACCCAATGAGAATTTGTATTCAATCCGAGCACAGATATTGACTCAGATTACTCGTATGATACTCGTACTCGGCAAAAGTGCTTTATCCGTACCGGATACTCGTTTCAGCCGAGTATCCGGCTCAACTCTAATAATAAAGATATAAATGTAACATTTATTGCAATATGTTTTTGTAAGTTCACTTACATTTTATTTTTTATTTTTCATGATTCTGTAATTGTTAATAAATAGTAAATAAAAAATATACTAATTTGCAGTGTATGCCTAAACTCTACTGTAATGTTAAATATGTACTGTAATGTTAAATCTCTTCTAATGTCCTTTTCCCCCACATTAAATACCACGAAAATATAATTGTAATTATAAGGGCAACAACTGTTATGACAGTTTGGTAAAGAACATAATGCAGGGGATTTTACAACTATTACTTGTAAATAGTAAATAAAAATAAACAGTCAATTTAAACAGAAGCACAGCATAACTGTGAGCCATTCCTGTTAAATTATTGGGTGTTATTAACTGTTAGTGGACCACTTACTTTCAAAATAAATGTTTCTTGTGTTCTCCTATCGATCACCAACAGAACCTGCACAAGAATTACACATATAAACAAAGGCATCAGACAATGTTTAAAAACAAACGCTTTCTTAGAAAAGTGTTGTATAATTCTGTGCTCGAACTATCCTTACAGCTGTGTGCATACTTCACACACACACGTGTGACCCTGGACCACAAAACCAGGCATAAGAGTCAATTTTTTACAATTGAGATGTATACATAATCTGAAAGCTGAATAAATGATGTATGGTTTGTTAGAATAAGACAAGATTTGGCCGAGATAAAACTATTTGAAAATCTGGAATCTGAGGGTGCAAAAAATAAATAAAAAAGAATCTAAATATTGAGAAAATCTCCTTTAAATTAAGTTTTTTGATCTTTACTTAATATTCTAATGATTGTTGGCATAAAATAAAAATGTATCATTTTGACCCATACAATGTATTGTTGGCTATTGCTACAAATATACCTGTGCGACCTGAGTTTTGTGGTCCAGGGTCACATATGTATGTATGTGTGTGTGTATATATATTTTTTTTTCTGATTTAACTTCACCCTACTAAATGCGACATAACTTGAGCAATAAATAAAGTTAATTTGAATGAACTATTAATTAAAAAAAAATCACATTTAGTGTTGTATCCAGTAACGATCACAATGCAGTTTTAATATTGAAACACAATACTGTACCTTATCAACAATGCCCAGGACTCTGTAATGCTTCAGCTCATCAGAATGAGTCTGCTCAGCCCACAAGCCACCGCAGCACTGCGAGCCCAACGCCTGAAATCACACCCAACAATGACAAACATGAAAAGAAAAAAACATGTAAACAACACAAATAGTACAAGCAACACGAAACAACAATAATAAGCTAATGGAAAAGTTTCATGAATGAAGAGCCTCATTCATCAAATGTGCACTCAATCATAAAATGTGTTCACTCACTTGTTCACTTTTACATCATCAAATAAAAGTAACTGTAAAAATGTGCATTTTGTAAATGAGGCCTTATGTGTCATTGCGAAGGTGTAAGATCTCACACACACTGACCCTGCTTTGAGTGGATCTCTGATCCATGCTGTCTTTGAGCTGCCCAGAAATGAGCTCGGCACGCATCAGATATTCTGCTGTCTTTCTCTTCACAGCCTCCCTTCTGCTGGGACTTGCCTCTCCTGAAATATGCAATACATACACTCACAATCAACTTGCAAGTCCACTTCAAAAGTTGAGTTTGGTTCATTTGCTTGGTAAGAAAACCGCTTTTTGTGCTTGGATGTGCGCTAGGGGTCGACCGATATGTGTTTTTCAGGGCCGATACCGATACCGATTATTACAGATCAAGTAGACCGATAACCGATATTTTGAACCGATATACGTGTCTGGTGTAAAAATGAAAATGAATGCCAAAATTAATAATAACAAGAGCTCTGACAAAAAAACTTTCTTTAAATGCTTTTAAACGTGTCTTTAATTCTGAAAACTGTTAATAACAACAACATTAAATAAACAGTAATATTAATAATATTAATAATAACATAAGTACAGAGATCACCCAGAAGCATTCTGTAAACATTTTGTAAAACTTAAAGTAAACGTATTTAGCGTGTGTGTGATTATTCTCAACAAAAGTTGTAATAATTGTTGTAGTTGTATTACGATATACAGTAATATATTCGGCTAAACCGAACTTATATTTTGACAGGTTGCCATGAGGACCTTTTAAGTTTCTGTAGCCTATGTATATATGATATGACGATCGTTTTACTCAAATGAAACGGTCAAATGCTCATCAAGTGACTCTCCGAGCAGTTCTGGGGATGTTGTTCATGTATTTATGTCCTCATTTAGTGAGACGGCAGATGCTGAAAACACCGCGAGCATCACGCGCTTCAGTATGTATGTGTGCAGTAAATGAAACCGCACGTCTGTGTCATTCATTAACAAAGATGCAGAACATGCAGGATTCATATTTAAATAGTGTTTTTGCAGCTTAATATTTATAGATACTAGTCCATAGCGCGAGTCGATTTAAGTGTACTGACCTACTTTTGATTAATTCATCCAAACTTCGACAAATTCCATGACAATCCGCGTTATACGGTAAATTCCATTATATGACTGCATTCCGCGATTCCGCCCGCATTTTCCGCATCGCGGACATCATAGGTTATATTGAGGTGTTTTGCAACTTCAGCAACGTCTGCTGCTGCTTTACCTTTGAGAGACAACTGATGCGTGATCACGGAGGCAGCTCCAGTTAGCAAGTGCTTTCGCTGTGAGACTGCCTTCAGTTTTCCGCATTGATTGGTCGGACTCGTGACTTCCTACATATCAGATGAGCGGTGGGCGGAGATTGCTCTCAGAGATTGAGAGATTGCCTCACTCTCACAGAGTGTTGAGCTCAGACAGGCTGCATCGAGCCAAATAGTGCATTTAAAAATTAAATAGTTTCACCTGTATTATTTATTCACCAATAAATAGTCACCTGTAAATAGTATGTTTGTTTGCAAAAAAAATTAATAAAAAAAATTAAAAAAAAATAATCGGCAAATCTGTTTTTAAAATGGCCGATATCGATAATCGGTAAAATGCTTAATATCGGCGCCGATAATCGGTCGACCCCTAATGTGCGCAACCTCACAAGTTTGAAATTTGGAGAGAATTAACCACTAGTAGTCTAATAATTATGTATATTATAACAAAAATAACACAACATTACAATTTATCCATAGTAGACCTTTACAAGTTCTAATTAAGCTCATGCTAAAGTGCCCCATTATGCTTTTTCATATATTTCACGTATGTTGTCTGTCTGTAATTTAGCTGTTTGTGAATGTAAAAGGTCTACAAAGATTCAAATATCAAAGTGCATGAGCTACGACTTCCCAAAAGAAAGAAGTCATTCTGAGCTGCCTGAAATGAGTCGTCAGTGATTGAAGAGCCCGCGAACATGTACAAGTATTGTTTGGGTAAGTGTTTATTATTCAGCTGTTATTCTGTTAATGTCCATGTTTAATGTACTAAGAAAGCCTCCAGGGCTAAAATTCAGATATGGTAATGGGCATTTCTTTTCTGACATGCACTGTAAGTGGTGGACCAGCAACATTGGTTTTTGTAAGTAAACTTATAAAAATCTATATATCGGTACATGAAGGCATAGCGCTGCTGACAATAAACAGACATTCATTTTCAAGAATTTAGATTTTTGCTGTGGACATTTACAGTGGTGAACCAGCAACAGAAAAGTGTTTTTCTACCTAGGATACATGTACATCTATATTGTAAGAGACCTTAAAAACAACAATTGACACCTTTAAATAGCATTATTGGGGCACTTTAAGCTTTGGCTGTAAACAAATAATGTGAACAGCTGGGAATCTGGGTATACTGGCAAATTTCTGCCACTGGTACTCACAGTATGTCACATTTTTGGCAAAAACCTAGGTATTTTAAACAGTTTTCTCTTAATTGTGGTCAAGAGAAACATGCTAAGATGACTTTGTCTGGACCATGAATTGCTTTCTCAGAAGTATTTTTAATCAAGATAAAAAAATAAAAAAGCAATTAATATATTGCTGACTAAGACTAAAGCCCAGTTTCACAGACAAGGCTTAGGTTAAGCCAGGATTAGGCCATAGTTCAATTAAGACATTTAAGTAGTTTTTTATAATTGTGCTTTAGATAAAAACAATACTGGTGTGCATCATGAGACAAAACAATGGCACTGACGAATTTTAAAATCAGTCAGTGCAAGTATTATTCAGTTAAAACAACCCAGACATGCATTTTATTCTGGGCCTAGACTTAAGCCTTGTCTGTGAAACCAGAGGTAAGAGTCCAGAAGAGAGGACTTCAATGACAGTTTATCCTTCAAATGAAATTCGCATTTACATAGTGCCACTTTCTATTAAACCCCTGAAATAATCCATACCGAGCACATGCGGCCAGTTCTGCATACTGACATACAGAGTTATGCATTCAATTATATATATATACCTTGTACACCCTGCAGCAGAAGATCTACACCTCTGTGGTAATAGGAAAATGCCACTGCAAAGTCCTGCTCCACTTCTTTCTGGACAGCTAGAGCGACCTGCTCACTGGCCTCTTCCAGGTAGTCCTTCTTCTCAGAGTAGATCCTGAGTCTGGAGGCGAAGCTCAAAGCCCCACTGCTATGGCTGGACTCTACTCCCAGCCGGCTTGGGGACGTCACTGGCTGTTGGATGGGAGACGAGTTGCTTTGTGTTGCTCTGTGCTTGATGCTGCCTGATGCCATTCCATCATCCACCGCAGCAAGAGTGTCTCCATCAACCTCCAGAGAATTCAGCTCACTGTCACTGCTGCCACCTGTCATTAAGGACACAAATCTAGCATGAATTCAAAATAGCTGATTTCCTGTTGGCAGAGCTAATGACTAATTTTGAAAGTTGTATGGCTTTACAACAACACTATATGTGAGTCTGGTGACTGTAGGACAATCCTGCTTCTGCAGAGCTATATTCAAGTGGAGTTTAGCTCTAGCCCCAGTTAAACACACCTGAACCAGCTAAGCAAGGTCTTCAGGATCACTAAAAACTTCCAGGCATGTGTTGAAACTAGCTGGAGTTAAACTCTTTTGGAAAGAGGCCCTCCAGCAGCAGGATTGGATACCGCTGCCGTAGGCAGAGCTGTCCCCCTCCCAACTTTAGTCAAAAGAGGGCGCTACACAGTATGTCCATGTTTTTGCTTTTGTCTATGCCTGATGACTGAAAACTCTGATATGTGCCCTGAATGTCATAAAATTTTAAGCAAGCCAAGAGCCACAAAAATACACAACGAAAATATTTTTTTTAAGAATGATGCATTACCATTTAGATATTGAGAACCCTTTGCAATTTTATATCAGCCATGTATTGAAATTATTTGTACAAAGTTTGAAGCGATTTTGTTGAATATAACGAGACTATCTAAAAGCCTGTTGTATGTTTCAGTGCTATGCCAGTTAATAGTACTAAGACATGTGATGTCCATGTGATGTCCATGTGATAAACCCTCAAGACCTCAAGTTTACTCTAAATCACTCAATGCATTGAGAAGATGAGACACTTCTTGTTTCCCTTTCCCCCCATAAATGTATTGCCTCGCCATAGCGAAACCATTTAAGATAACAACAACCAATTTGAGATTTATCATCTTCAATATCAATGCCAAAATGTTGACCAAGATACATTTACATTTATTCATTTTGCAGATGCGTTTATCCAAAGCGACTTCAGATTGAGGAATACAACAAGTGATTCATTATAAACACAGAAAGTGCTTGTAGTACAAAGTTTCAGGCATTGCACAGATTAGTAGATGCTAAACATGGAGAGATTATGGAGAGAAAGCAAAAGTTTTCAGGTGTCGCTTCAATGAATTAGTTATTGTCAGGAAATTAGATAATTTGGTGACAATCTCAATACTGAGAACGGATTTTAAAACCACAGCGGCTCACACAGTGTCCTTCATTATTTTTCAGAGTCTCTACAAAATGTGAGCACAATAATTCTAAAATAAATATTTGACTAAAATATTTGCCATCCAAAAGCGGAAGCACTTCAAATTTCTTCTTGAAAGCTTCAGTTATTTTTCATGCTATTCTAAATACACCTGCAAAAGTTTTGGGATTGACAAAAGCTTAAAAGTGATAACAATAGCAACAGGCACAGATATAATACATAAAAAAATAAGAAATCAAAGATCTGTGTATTATATAATGCAGACTAATAAGCTGCATACTAAGGCTTTATTTTATTTTTTTACTTATAATTATAAATGTATTTAAATTTTACACAGTAGTTAACTAGCTAAATAATTTTAACAGTTTTTGCCATGGTAACGAAACGGGTACAGAGAACATGTTACTGGTATTAGTCCTGAAATTGTGGCATCATGACAAGATTATTCACACATTTAGGAAACGCTCACTTACGCTCATGTTCACATGGGTTGGTCACTGTCAAATCATCCACAACACTGACATCATTAGAAGCTACAGAAAGGCAACATAGAAAAAACACAAAATCAGATTCAATCAAAAAATTACACCGTTTTCTGAGACAGTATGGAAGTCATGTAACAGCAAGATAATAAATATACAGATATTAAAATAAGCTAAACATAAATGTCATCACAATATTCATTTAATATAAATATTTCTCGAATGAAATGGTGAAAAGCTTGTGAAGTGACCATCAGAGCGGCTCTGGAAATGAAGTTCACGTCCTCACATATTGAGACAGCAGACTTTGTCCCTTGTAACTTTGCAAAAATATTTCATGCACAAACAGCAAAATTACGCACTAAAGAAAGTTGCAAAAAAAAAGCATTATACAATCCCTTTAAAAATACCAATCAATTAGTTCTCTAACCAGGAACCTCCAACTTTGGCAAAACAAAATGTAGGGTGGAAATAGGGTTGAACACTGGATGAGAAGCACCATGTCTTTCAAATTCGAATGCATTCTTTTCTATAAATCTATGCACACCTTTCTATGAATCAAAGGCCGCCTTTTTGTACTACCTGCATTTCCGTAATAATCATAAAAGCATGTATACTATTTTCATCGTGACCAGCTTGAGACCAGCTTGAGTGTTCAGCACTTGGCCACATGTGTGTGTATTTTGAATAGTTTAAATATAAGATAAAATGAGCACCCTATTTGACTGTTTTTTGTAGATATTAATGAATTATGAAATCAGCAAAAAGTTGCAACAGGCATAATCATAACTGATCATTGTTTATATTATTCACTGTTGTGTCAAATTATGTAAATCACTAGCAGAGCAACGTTTATTATATTGTTATGTTGTAATGCATAATTACAATAATTAATTTGAATGAACATAATACATTTATATAAAATCTTTTAAGACAATCTTAGAATAATCTTTTTAAATAATCCTTACGTTTTGTTTTAAGAACATTCTTTAGAAGTATATTTTTGGGAATACAAAAATTAACTATATTGGATGTGGGACATTTTTTTTAAGTGTGACTTTAATTTAACAGAGCAAGTTTGACAGTTTACAAATGAAGTTACCTTCAGAGCTGCTATCTAAGAGATTGTGAGCTAAGAAATCAGAGAAAGGCTGGGCTGGGCCGATGAGCTCAGAGCGGTCATGCACCTCACCATCCTAAAACACACACACACACACACACACACACACACACACACACACACACACACACACACACACACACACACACACACACACACACACACACACACACACACATTCCTGTGAGATGGGGAGGAAGTGATAAACAAGAAATTCACAATGAAACTGTGATTATTCTGTCTGTTAAGGGTCTTCCTGGAAATAAAAAAAACTATACCAGCCAAAAGTTTGGACGAATCTACTACTATTCTGTATACCATATTTTTCAACATTTTAGAATAGATTTTTTACAACTGTAAAATAATACAAATGGAAGTGAGAAAATGTCTAATAAAACAAACAATACTATAGTTGTTAATTGCTAGGGTGTTGCTAGACAATTACTCTCATTAGATCTCAAAGACCCTGTTTCTCAACTTTTGGATGCGTGACTGCTCTCAGCACTTTGTTATCAGTCCCACTGAAAACTGAAATCACTCACTGTGCTCTGCTCATTACGTGCTAGCGGACAGCCACGTCAGCAAAAAAGGCAGAGACAGGAAGTGTCTCATATCTTGCACATGTAGTGAATGATTTAGAACAAACTTGAGCTGTGTGTTAGGTCAAGAGGGCTGATCGCACGGATGGGGCTATTGTTAGTTAAGGTCACAGCACCACCAACTGGAAGCAGTGTATCACTTCACAGCAGGCTTTAATATTTACCTCAATCACCTGAAGCTTAGACAGAGTAATGTAAAGACACAACTGACATAAAATAGCTAAATAATATTTTCAAGTGAAAAGCTGCAAACTGCATCTCATTCAAACTCTCTTTCAGCCCGTCATTCCTCTCATCATTTCCTATTTTTCACTTCAGCATGTTTACACTGCATATCAAGCAATTTATTAATGTTAACCTACAGTTGATTGACTGCCCTCAATTTGAATAACTGTAAATGTAATCCGTGACTTATGTCAGTAGAGTAGTCCATTATCAAAAAATAAGCACCCAGTAAAAGTCAGTGGCAAAACCTTAAATAGTTAAATGGTTTTCCAAACGTTATCAGAAATTATTTATTGCCGTTCATAAGCAAAGTGTGAGTCTGACACAATCATATTACTAAGCAACAACTGACTGAAATAACACAAAATAGGTATCATTTTAAAGCATAACATTTCAGCTTTTGAATGAATGTAATTATTGTGATCAGATCTTAACGAGTCCTGCGTAGTCCTCAAACCAGTGCATGGTGCACGTTAATTTTAAATATTAAAACTGTCAAGGGCTAAGAAAAAGCAACCTTGGTTCCAAATGCTGTAACTTTTGATTACTTCATGATATCACCAAAACATTTAATTCACATGTTGGGGAATATCCATAATTAAAAAATCGTATTTCTTTCCTGAGATATTGAATGTCAAATAAGAAAATGAAACATTTCCCTTGACCACACTAATTTCATTTTTCTCAGCTATTTCTCAGCAGGCGAATGTCCTAATGAAACAGAAAGTTCTCTATCAAATGATACCAACCTCTCTTTGACTAGAGTCTTGGAGTTTTGAGTCATTATTTTGTGTGTCACTCAGAAAACAACACTTTCAGTGAGGCAAAAATTCCTTCAGGACTCAAAGGGTTAAAACCTTCAAAATACCCAGTGAATTCCTGTAACAGTACAAATGGACCTAAATGACATGTAACTAGAGAGTCAATGGCATGAGATTATTTTTTGATAAATGTATTAAACGGGGAAAAGTTTTCCAGGGAAAAGTTTTATTGCTTGAAGCAAGAAATCTTAATTAGCCTTTTTTCACACTTCCGGATTGGCGCTTGCAGGGTAAAAGTTTTTCTGGTGACAACAGCGTACTGTGTACTGAACAAGAATGAATTCGAGAATCAAAGTCTTTTTTTTTTTTTTTACAAATTAGATATTGTGAAAATGCTTGAACTACCGGTAATGTCCTCTAAAAAGTGCAAACATTTCACAATTAACTGTTTGGTCAGCTCGGGTCAACACAAATAGAAGTTTGTTTAATTCTAAATGGTGGCAGATATAATTCAGTTAGATTTGCTGTTCGGTCCGTTCAGTGCTGGCTGTGCATTATGACCCTCCACGTGATTTTTTCGCTATTATTATTATTATTATTAAGGTAAAGTATTTTCTACTGATGTATTTTCTAGAAATGTACATTATATAATGTGCCCTGGGAAATACATATTAAACAATGGATGACTCGGATTCATGGCTTTGTTCCTATTCTATCAGGGTTACGTTGTTGTGTTGAGTTTAATATGCTTCAACTGGACTGAGAGTTGTTTAAAATATTCTTGGAAAAATGTGCATCTGGTCATAAATGTTTGAAGTAATTTATCATGATGTGGTGATTTCTAGGGAATGATTGAGTATAAATTGAGATAATATGCTCAAATGTACTGGAGATCAAAGACTATTTAAAAATAGTCCCTCTTATGATGATGTTGCTGATGGTGTATTTAATGCTGTTGATCATGACCTTAGATTTTTCAGCGCTGATTTCCATGGCATATACACCTGCCCTCTCTACTAGCTTGTTGGTCAGTTCTTGGATTCTCTATGGGGTTCAGGTCTGGTGAGTTTGCTGGCACACCAACACCATGGTCATTTAACCAACTTTTGGTGCTTTTGGCAGTGTGGACAGGTGCCAAATCCTGCTGGAAAATGAAATCAGCATCTTTAAAAAGCTGGTCAGCAGAAAGAAGCATGAAGTGCTCCAAAATTTCTTGGTAAACGTGTGCAGTGACTTTGGTTTTCAAAAAACACAATGGACCAACACCAGCAGATGACATTGCACCCCAAATCATCACGGACTGTGGAAACTAAACACTGGACTTCAAGAAACTTGGGCTATGAGCTTCTCTACCCTTCCTCCTTCCTAGGGCCTTGGTTTCCAAATGAAATACAAAACTTGCTCTCATCTGAAAAGAGGACTTTGGACCATTGGGCAACAGTCCAGTTCTTCTTCTCCTTAGCCCAGGTAAAACGCCTCTGACGACAACTGTAGCCAAATTCCTTGACACGTCTGTGTGTGGTGGCTCTTGATGCCTTGACCCCAGTCTCAGTCCAATCCTTGTGAAGTTCACCCAAATTCTTGAATCGATTTTGCTTGACAATCCTCATAAGGCTGCGGTTCTCTCGATTAGGTGCATCTTTTTCTTCCACTCAACTTTCTGTTAACATGCTTGGATACAGCACTCTGTGAACAGCCAGCTTCTTTGGCAATGAATGTTTGTGGCTTACCCTCCTTGTGAAGGGTGTCAATGATTGTCTTCTAGACAACTGTCAGATCAGCAGTCTTCCCCATGATTGTGTAGCCTAGTGGACCAAACTGAGAGACCATTTTGAAGGCTCAGGAAACCTTTGCAGGTGTTTTGAGTTGATTAGCTGATTGGCATGTCACCATATTCTAATTAGTTGAGATTTGTTGTGAATTGGTCGGTTTTTGTTAAATGTGAGACAAAATCATCACAATTAAAAGAACCAAAGACTTAAACTACTTAAATCTGTGTGCATTGAATTTATTTAATACACGAGTTTCACAATTTGAGTTGAATTACTGAAATAAATGAACATTTCCACGACATTCTAATTTATTGACATGCACCTGTACTTGTTTTCTTTTTTATTATAAAAATGAACTTCTAACACTAGCATTCTCTGTTCTTTTGACTTAAAAAAACACCCTGTAACACTACCATTCCCTTTTCTATTCTATCTACTTTTTGATTTATTATAAAAAAAACTCTTGCTACGTGTACTGCATTAGACTGAATGAGACTTGTCACAGCACTTTCATATTATTGTGGTTTTGTTGACTTTGATTGCTTCTATTGTCCTCATTTGTAAATCGCTTTGAAAAAAGCATCTACTAAATATAAATATATTATGTGATGCACAGAGGGTGTCCTGTTACTTATGAAACGGTTTTTATTTTTTGAAATTCATCAAACTGAAGGCCCATAATTGAAATGCATTCACTGATTGATTGATATATGAATAAATGCAAATATTGAAAACAACCTGACAGCTCTGATAGCTATCCCAGTTCAAAAACATACCTTAAAGAAATCCTGCATGTACTGGCTGCCATGCAGAGCAGGAATATTAGCACTGAACTGCAGCAAATCCTCGGAGCACTGCCTTCTCTTTTCAATCACAGACTCATCAAAACGACCTTCAAACACAAATACACAAGTTAAGCTAGAAATAACATGATCTGAACAAACAACACTCAGGATATTTCTTTGATTTCAATCTTTTACATATTTATCTATCTATTTTTATTTAACATTTAAGGAGTCATCAAGGTGGACATTTCTTGGCATTTGCAGATATTATCATTTTTGGCCTGCAATATTTGGATCGAAGGATGGATGGATGGATGGTACTGTAATTACTTGAACTATATTTAATTTTTTTAATTCATACTACAATACAAATAGGGAAACTGTGTAATTGTTTTAACTAAAAGCATACCTGCTCAGGTGTCCGTTTCCCAAAAGCAACTACGGTTGCAAGTTCCGTCATTACCAATAGAGATCAATGGGACTAATGACCATAGTTAGCTAACAATGGTTTTGGGAAACGCACCCCACAAAGTTACTTCAATAAGTAAACAATTCAAAAAGTAAATAAACAATTTAAAAAACCTTCCCTTTCAACACAGCACACTTGGTCTCTCTCTCACACACACACACACACATTTACCAAAGACTTTAGCTTTTGCGAAGGGAGGGAAGAGATCTGAATGCCCACAGAGGTTTCTGTGTATCTGCCAAAGGTTTTGATGAAGCTTTTTGAAATCACTATACCTTTTCCACACTGTGATCTAGTGAGAGGAAGCCAGACAAGTAAAGAACTCAGTACAGTGCTCACTGAACATGACACAACATTTTGCTATACTTTGCAGAATTTTCCTAACATTGTTATTTAACATAAGTCTAAATGAAATGGGATTTACATTTATGCATTTAGCAGACGCTTTTATCCAAAGCGACTTTACAAATGAGGTTAACAGAAGCAATCAAAACCAACAAAAGAGCAATGATATGTCAGTGCAGTGACAAGTCTCAGTTAGCTTAACCTTTGGAACCTGTGGAATAATATGCACTGATTAAGCATTCACAATTACAATAGTGACATGTATTATTACAGTAAATAAGGAAGAGCGAATTTGTTTAGGATTCTCACCTCCTGAATGTCCTCAGGGTTCTTCCGTGAAATAATCTGTGGAGAAACATGATAATATGTAATATTAAGTAATAAGTAATATGACCATCGCTACTTAGGGTGGCCATACGTCCGGATTTTAAGCCCCCTGTCCGGAGCAACCTCAAGCCGGACACTCATTTGTCCTCCTTTTTGTAGTTGCACTGAATCAGTCTAAAAAAAACCTGCTCTAGAATCTTTATTGGGACACAACAGCATAGCGTCTAATGCCATAAGATCTCTGGTCAAACAAATGATTGGCTGAAAGCGGTGCCAAATAAATATCTGATATATCATTGGTTAAAAACTTAAACAATCCTCCACGTGCTGGCTACGTCATATCATAGCGATTAACATGCGCGAAACGTCAGACCTCATTTAATCCGGAATGGACAAAAGAGCACGAATTTATATCAACAAGCAGTAGAGACGCTTTTCATGGATTTTGCACACTGTGTCACTCTGAAGTGTATTTATGTATTTCTATTATTTCCAGAAGTCCAGAAATGTTATGTTTCAGGCACTGTGCCAGATTATTTGTTTATGTAGTATTTATTTTATTTCCAGAAGTCTAGAAATGTTATGTTTTCAGGCACTGTGCCAGATTATTTGTTTATTTATGTATTTTAATTATTTCCAGAAGTCAAGAAATGCTATGTTTTCAGGCACTGTAAACTTTGCAAGACAGATTCATCTCAGTGATCCGTTTTTGAAACAGACATCACAATGTCTTGAATAAATACAAATACTGTGATCAAACACTTTTTTGCCTCTTCTGTTACACATAGGTCTACATCAAGATATATCGTAGATCAAATTGTCTGGCAATGAACAGAGTATTGTACAATACAATTGTATTGTAGTTGCGAGTACACCAGAGTCCTATGCGATTATTCTTGCCTCACTAAATGCCGCAAATTGTCCTCCTTTTTGGTGTTATGGAAATGACCACCCTACCACTACTACATAGGCAAATGTTCTCTGTCTACATTAAAAACAACAATTCTGGTTTAGTCAGCTCTTTATTGCGAGTGTGTATTTATAAGAGAAAAATAAGGAAGAGAATACAAAAACTGAAACAAGTAACAGCATCTAAAAACACCCTAATTAATAACACATTAACTGATTTGACATTACGTCTACGGTCTGTCAGATGGATCTGATATTTTTTGTTGACAAGTGTCAATCGAAGATTGAAAACTTTAAATAAGAGCGTTTTCCTCAAAGACAGAAACATAATAACAGGATTATGGATATGATGTGACACATCTGACTGTGACCGGTGCAGATGTATCAGATTTACATGACATCAGTAAACACAGCCCAAAACATGCATGTCTTCACAGAGGTGACCAAATCATTGATCAAATCATACACATTCATGTTTTATTAGTTTGTATTAGTGTTCCTGATAAACATTAGAGTTAGCACATGCCCCGGTAAAATGCGCTTATTCTCACCCGGGCCGTGACTTTATACACCGTGTAGCCTTTCTTGTGTGTCGTGGGGTCGGTGACCGTGTAGAATCGCACAATCTCGTCTTTGTTCCGCGCGGAGATCATCCTGAGACACGCATCGCCATAGCATGACACTTATTAGCCGTACAATAGACATCAGTGCTACAGATCCGCTCATGAATAATAATCAGGCCGCGCAGACGCTACATGATAACCTTCCGGGAGCGTCAAGTACACTCAGTGTGTACTCCGTGTGTAGAGTATAGAAGCCCGAGAGGCGAAACTCAATAGAACGCTCCATTGCAACAGCTGCGCCCATGAGACAGGACTGTTAACGCCGCCATTTTGGACTGAAAACGCTCCGGTTACTGTCGTAACCTCGGTTCCCTGAGAGCGGGAACGAGACATCACGGAGAATTTCTCCGTTATGGGAACTCCTTCCCTCCAACCTTTCCTGAAGACCTATTGGCTCACGCCAGTCAATGACTGCCTGGCCAATCGACTATCTTTCAGCCAAGCGGCGTTCAGTATCAGATTCTGACTAATTGTCGCGAAGCATGCAAATATGACGAGCTCGAGAGGCAGTATAAATGCGGCGCCCGCGACAATTACGTCAGAATCTGATACTGAACGCCGCTTGGCTGAACGAGCAGCGATCACGGCGATCACCGTGATGTCTCGTTCCCGCTCTCAGGGAACCGAGGTTACGACAGTAACCGGAGCGTTCCCTTTCGAGCTTCCACGAGACATCACAGAGAATTTCTCCTTTATGGGAACGTTATTCAATCCCGCCGTGAGAGAGGCCACGGGCAGCCTGTACCAGTTACACAGCGCGATAGCATTCCCACCAATAACAGCGCTCGTAGGGCGGGCTCACAGCTGATAGATGGAGATAAGCCAATGAGCGCCTACACCTCAGGTATACTACATTTGCATATCTGGCAAAGTGACTACATGGGCTGCGCTGAGAGCAGGGCAGAACACATCCAGCCATAGCAGTATTATAGGAGCTATACAGAGTTAACTGTGTTTGAGCAGCATACCATAACATGACCATGTCCGTGGCACTGAACTCAGGGCCGACAAACAACACCTCATAGAGGGCTGCGTAATGTACTGTACAAACACCTCATAGAGGGCTGCGTAATGTACTGTACAAACAGCACCTCCCACAAAAAGGTAACGTTAGCAACATGAATTAGTTACTCACCGACCGCTCTTGGGAGGCTAAGGACTGAACGTCCAGCTTGTAAAACCTGGCGAAGATATTCTGCGAAGACCACCGGCTGCCAAGCAAATATCTTGAATACACATACATCTTGACCACGCTAGGTGGAACGATAGCCCTCAATGTGCAGAGGGAATTTTCCAAACCTTGGGTTGTATATGCCTCCGTGATAGCGTCCACAATCCAGTGTGACAGACTTTGTTTCGATACGGCTCGGCCCTTCGTACACCCACCATAGCACCTAAAAGCTGGATCGATTGCCGAAAACGTGTCCGCCACTGATTAAAAAAAAGGTTATTGCAACTTTTTATCTCACAATTCACAATTTTTTCTCATAATTGCGTGATATAAACTCGCAATTGCGAGACATAAAGTCGATATAAACTCACAATTCTGACTTTTTTTCTCAGAATTACTAGTTTATATCTCACAATTATGACTTTTTTTTTCTCGCAATTACTTTTTTTCTCAGAATTGTGAGATATAAACTCACAATTGCGAGTTAAGTAGCCTAATAATTGTGAGATAAACTCACAATTCTGATAACATAGTCTCTCTGCGAGAATTGCAAGTTTTTAATCTCGAAATTCTGACTTTATAACTATCAATTGTGAGTTTATCTCTCATAATTCTGTGAAAAACATCAGAATTGTGAGATAAAAAGTTGCAATAACCTTTTTTCATATTATTCAGTGGCGGAAACGGGCTGTTTCAATGTTAATCAAACATTAAAAGAAAAGGAATCACTCGTTGCTCTTGATTAAACTACTGTTTATTTGCTTTTGTTCTTGTTTTTAATAGCAACAATTAAATAAAAATAGCTATATTAATAATTATATAGTAATTGTTTTAAAGAAAAGAATAGGAGGAAAACATATATGCAACTTTGCATGGTGATTTTGCTTTGGAATCTTCAGAAAACTTAAACTCGATATTTATCAGAATCAACTCTGCTGACTCTATCGCCTTCAAAGGCATCATTTGCGAAGTCATTTAGTTTTTTTATTTTGAAGGTATTTTAATGGAGAATGTGAAAATAAAAATAAATATTTTTGGGGAAAAATTGCTAATTACCGACTCATTTGCCAGCACGGCTCCCTTTCTAATCACTAAAAGGCTAGCATTCATCTTAGTTCATCGTGATCGCACTAACTTACATTATAATTAAAGAAGTTATCTACGCTGCAGAGTGAATATCTTATTTACATCGCGTCTACACGTAATGAGGTTATTCGTATGCCTGAACACCTGAACAAAAACTCCGGCAAATTAACCGGTAAGTGGATTCTATCTTAAATGCCTCAGATTTACTGTTAGGCTCAATAAATCAACAAATATGTTAGAGATTGGATACAATGCTCAACACGGCAAAAACACGTTGAAACACGTGTTCTTGCTGGGAGTTTTGTACTATGCTATTCTTTAGTACTTTAGTATTTCGCTGTGGTACAATTATTGTGATTGGTGATATTTTATATGTTAATGACATTAATCAGGAGTCGTTCGCAAGCAGAGAGCTGAAACCATTCAATTGCGTGCAAGCTCAAGATCATTTGTGATTCATAGATTTCACATCTGAAAGTGATGTGTATGCGCGTTTTCTGTTCATATGTTCATTATATGAATTACACAATCACATATTCGAGAGATGATCGTCAGATCAAATTTAGGATGGTTTCTGCGCAAAATGCTATAAATTAGGCCTCAGATCTGTCAAACAGTAGCAGTATGAAGTAGGCCTACCATCATTACACGCTACATGTGGGCCAGAGCGTTGTTCCACATGTGCCGAATTTGACTCCCCTCGCGTGAACGCGCATGACGTCATACTATGCCGCCAGTTGCGAAAACAGACAGACATTAGACGGCGTAAGTAGGCTAATACATTGCATTTAGTGTGTTTGTGTTTGATCGTGTATTTGGCTTTGATTTATGTATTTACAAAGTGGATGGTCTTGCTGTGTTTTTATCGTTTGTGTGTACAGTAAAAAGAAAACAGGTTTTTGTTAAATCTGCCTAAAGTACTCTGCACTTATGCTGATACCACACAGAAAAGCTGTGACCTGAAGACCATCTGCTTATAGTTTTACATTGAGTATATGAATAGCATGCCATAGGAATTCAGCAGGGCTGCTAAAAGTATAACTCTCTATATTAAATGCTTATTATGGAATCGAAACACTTGTGTTCAGTGCTGCCAAAATCATACCCCCCTACATAAAATGCTTAATTTTGATTATAATCACTTGTTCTTTTTTGCAGGTGTTCTACATGATGAGATGTATCACCAGAGTGAGTTTTTTGGGTCTCTGATGCTGCAAACTGGAAAACATAGGGGGGTGATGATTTCGGCAGTGCTGCCAAAATTATACCCCCCTACATAAAATGCTTAATATTTTATATAATCACTTGTGCTTTTTTGCAGGTGTTCTACAGGATGAGATGTATCACCAGAATGAGTTTTTTGGGTCTCTGACGCTGCAAACTGAAAATCATAGGGGGGGTGATGATTTCGGCAGTGTTGCCAAAATCATACCCCCTACATAAAATGCTTATTATTTAATATAATCACTTGTGCTTTTTTGCAGGTGTTCTACAGGATGAGATATGTCACCAGAATGAGTTTTATGGGTCTCTGACGCTGCAAACTGGAAATCATAGGGGGGTGATGATTTCGGCAGTGCTGCCAAAATCATACCCCCCTACATAAAATGCTTAATATTTTATATAATCACTTGTGCTTTTTTGCAGGTGTTCTACAGGATGAGATGTATCACCAGAATGAGTTTTTTGGGTCTCTGACGCTGCAAACTGAAAATCATAGGGGGGTGATGATTTCGGCAGTGCTGCCAAAATCATACCCCCCTACATAAAATGCTTATTATTTAATATAATCACTTGTGCTTTTTTGCAGGTGTTCTACAGGATGAGATGTATCACCAGAATGAGTTTTATGGGTCTCTGACGCTGCAAACTGGAAATCATAGGGGGGTGATGATTTCGGCAGTGCTGCCAAAATCATACCCCCCTACATAAAATGCTTAATTTTGATTATAATCACTTGTTCTTTTTTGCAGGTGTTCTACACGATGAGATGTATCACCAGAATGAGTTTTTTGGGTCTCTGACGCTGCAAACTGGAAATCATAGGGGGGTGATGATTTCGGCAGTGCTGCCAAAATTATACCCCCCTACATAAAATGCTTAATATTTTATATAATCACTTGTGCTTTTTTGCAGGTGTTCTACAGGATGAGATGTATCACCAGAATGAGTTTTTGGGTCTCTGACGCTGCAAACTGAAAATCATAGGGGGGGTGATGATTTCGGCAGTGTTGCCAAAATCATACCCCCCTACATAAAATGCTTATTATTTAATATAATCACTTGTGCTTTTTTGCAGGTGTTCTACAGGATGAGATGTATCACCAGAATGAGTTTTTTGGGTCTCTGATCCAGCAAACTGAAAATCATAGGGGGGTGATGATTTCGGCAGTGCTGCCAAAATCATACCCCCCTACATAAAATGCTTAATTTTGATTATAATCACTTGTGCTTTTTTGCAGGTGTTCTACAGGATGAGATGTATCACCAGAATGAGTTTTATGGGTCTCTGACGCTGCAAACTGGAAATCATAGGGGGGGTGATGATTTCGGCAGTGCTGCCAAAATCATACCCCCCTACATAAAATGCTTAATTTTGATTATAATCACTTGTTCTTTTTTGCAGGTGTTCTACATGATGAGATGTATCACCAGAATGAGTTTTTGGGTCTCTGACGCCAAACTTGAAATCATAGGGGGTGATGATTTCGGCAGTGCTGCCAAAATTATACCCCCCTACATAAAATGCTTAATATTTTATATAATCACTTGTGCTTTTTTGCAGGTGTTCTACAGGATGAGATGTATCACCAGAATGAGTTTTTTGGGTCTCTGACGCTGCAAACTGAAAATCATAGGGGGGGTGATGATTTCGGCAGTGTTGCCAAAATCATACCCCCCCTATATAAAATGCTTATTATTTTATATAATCACTTGTGCTTTTTTGCAGGTGTTCTACAGGATGAGATATGTCACCAGAATGAGTTTTATGGGTCTCTGACGCTGCAGACTGGAAATCATAGGGGGGTGATGATTTCGGCAGTGCTGCCAAAATCATACCCCCCTACATAAAATGCTTATTATTTAATATAATCACTTGTGCTTTTTTGCAGGTGTTCTACAGGATGAGATGTATCACCAGAATGAGTTTTTTGGGTCTCTGACGCTGCAAACTGGAAATCATAGGGGGGTGATGATTTCGGCAGTGCTGCCAAAATTATACCCCCCTACATAAAATGCTTAATATTTTATATAATCACTTGTGCTTTTTTGCAGGTGTTCTACAGGATGAGATGTATCACCAGAATGATTTTTTTGGGTCTCTGACGCTGCAAACTGAAAATCATAGGGGGGGTGATGATTTCGGCAGTGTTGCCAAAATCATACCCCCCCTACATAAAATGCTTATTATTTTATATAATCACTTGTGCTTTTTTGCAGGTGTTCTACAGGATGAGATGTATCACCAGAATGAGTTTTTTGGGTCTCTGATCCAGCAAACTGGAAATCATAGGGGGGGTGATGATTTCGGCAATGTTGCCAAAATCATACCCCCCTACATAAAATGCTTATTATTTAATATAATCACTTGTTCTATTTTGCTGGTGTTCTACAGTATGAGATGTATCACCAGAATGAGTTTTTTGGGTCTCTGATCCAGCAAACTGAAAATCATAGGGGGGTGATGATTTCGGCAGTGCTGCCAAAATCATACCCCCCTACATAAAATGCTTAATTTTGATTATAATCACTTGTTCTTTTTTGCAGGTGTTCTACAGGATGAGATGTATCACCAGAATGAGTTTTTTGGGTCTCTGACGCTGCAAACTGAAATCATAGGGGTGATGATTTCGGCAGTGTTCTAAAAATCATACCCCCTACATAAAATGCTTATTATTTGATATAATCACTTGTGCTTTTTTGCAGGTGTTCTACAGGATGAGATATATCACCAGAATGAGTTTTTTGGGTCTCTGATCCAGCAAACTGAAAATCATAGGGGGGTGATGATTTCGGCAGTGTTGCCAAAATCATACCCCCCTACATAAAATGCTTATTATTTAATATAATCACTTGTGCTTTTTTGCTGGTGTTCTACAGGATGAGATGTATCACCAGAATGAGTTTTTTGGGTCTCTGATCCAGCAAACTGAAAATCATAGGGGTGATGATTTGGCAGTGCTGCCAAATTATACCCCCTACATAAAATGCTTAATTTTGATTATAATCACTTGTTCTTTTGCAGGTGTTCTACAGGATGAGATGTATCACCAGAATGATTTTTGGGTCTCTGACGCTGCAAACTGAAAATCATAGTGGTGATGATTCGGTGCTGCCAAAATTATACCCCCCTACATAAAATGCTTAATTTTGATTATAATCACTTGTGCTTTTTTGCAGGTGTTCTACAGGATGAGATATATCACCAGAATGATTTATTTGGGTCTCTGACGCTGCAAACTGAAAATCATAGGGGGGTGATGATTTCGGCAGTGCTGCCAAAATCATACCCCCCTACATAAAATGCTTATTATTTAATATAATCACTTGTTCTTTTTTGCTGGTGTTCTACAGTATGAGATGTATCACCAGAATGAGTTTTTTGGGTCTCTGATCCAGCAAACTGAAAATCATAGGGGGGTGATGATTTCGGCAGTGCTGCCAAAATCATACCCCCCTACATAAAATGCTTAATTTTGATTATAATCACTTGTGCTTTTTTGCAGGTGTTCTACAGGATGAGATGTATCACCAGAATGAGTTTTTGGGTCTCTGATCCAGCAAACTGAAAATCATAGGGGGTGATGATTTCGGCAGTGCTGCCAAAATTATACCCCCCTACATAAAATGCTTAATTTTGATTATAATCACTTGTTCTTTTTTGCAGGTGTTCTACATGATGAGATGTATCACCAGAATGAGTTTTTTGGGTCTCTGATCCAGCAAACTGAAAATCATAGGGGGGTGATGATTTCGGCAGTGCTGCCAAAATCATACCCCCCTACATAAAATGCTTATTATTGATCATAATCACTTGTGCTTTTTTGCAGGTGTTCTACAGGATGAGATATATCACCAGAATGATTTATTTGGGTCTCTGACGCTGCAAACTGAAAATCATAGGGGGGTGATGATTTCGGCAGTGCTGCCAAAATCATACCCCCCTACATAAAATGCTTATTTAATATATAAACACTTGTGCTTTTTTGCAGATGTTCTACAGGATGATATATATCACCAGAATGAGTTTTATAAGTCTCTGACTGGAGAATGGTTTGCTATATAAGGAATCTGTTTTTTTGTTTTTTGCTTACCTAAACAAATGGCCAATGAAAACATGAAAAAGTACCAGGATAACTGCTAGACCTTAAGGCCCATTCACATTGATCAAACTCCAACTAACTCAAAAAAGCTCCAACGCATTAGAGTTTGTTGAATCGATCCTCATTATTACACTGGGTTGAGAAATTTCCTCTGGTCCATAAAGTTTCTCTTTACCACCAAATCCCATCTACTGTTATTCCTGAGGTTCAGGCCAGAGCAACCATAAAACTTAAAAAATGATCATTTAAACATCTGACTCATACTCCACTGCAGCAAGGCCCTTGCCTTACCCGTCGAAGATGTCACCATCACCATTGACGTGATGGCATTGAATGTGGATATTCATAACCAAACACTTTTTAGTATATATCGTCGGTGTACGTTCTTGTTAACATATTAATTAACATATCAGTTTATCAGATGTTTAGCAAATTGCTATTCAATTGTTTAAATTAGTGTCAAAATGTGACAAGGTAAATCAACAGTTTAAACATAATATTCTAAAATTATAAAGGTGCTTCTTAATATTCAATTTAATTTATTAAATTCTAGATTGAGTATTTGTATTGTCATATGTAGCTATGTATGATGTAATTCTTATTTTATTTCAAATTATTACAGGTCCTTTATGACACAAAAGGGCTACAATGTGCCCGGATGGACATGTGACAAGCTACCACACTCATGCCAACAGGACGGCAGTTCATGCACATACCCCAGCTCCACCAGGGCCATTTCGTCACCTGCAAGTTGATTACATATCGTTGCCCCCTTGTAAAGGAAAAACTGACGTTTTGGTAGTAATAGACAAGTTCTCAAGATGGGTAGAAGCTTATCCAACAGGGGCGCTACAGCTGCACACACTGCTAAATGTCTTGTCACTGATTTCATTCCCAGATGGGGATTACCAGATTGCATTGACTCAGATCAAGGTACCCACTTCACAGGACAGGTAGTCAAGGAAGTGTCTAGAATGTTGAAGATTAAGTGGAACCTTCACTGCCCCTATAGGCCACAAGCATCAGGACAGGTTGAACGATCAAACAGAACAATCAAAACCAGGCTAAGCAAAATGCATCAGGAAGGAGTACCATGGGTTGAAGCACTGCCCGCAGTACTGTGTAGTATGAGAGCATCACCTAACAGATCAGTAGGACTGAGCCCTCATGAGATTATTACTGGGCGCCCAATGCAGATGCCAGGTGTGATTGATCTTAGAAATGCTGATGTGCACATTGCTTCAGATGCCCTGATGCTTACTGTGAAAACCTCACAAAGGCAGTGCAGAGTGCCAAAGAGAGAGTTGAGTCGTGTTGGCAGACTCCACCAGAAGGTGGACACACAATCGTCCCAGGTCAATGGGTCATGATAAAGACATTCAAAACAAGCCATTAGAGCCTAAGTGGTACGGACCACATCAAGTGATGTTGATTACAGCAGCTGCAGTATTGTGTCAGGGAAGGAAAACTTGGACTCATGTGTCACATATTAAGGTTGTTCCTCCCCCTGCAGGGATAGGATAGGGCAGACACAAGAACCAGTGAGGAGCCCAGGGAAGAACCGAAAGCAACAGGCTTCGGGGGCCAACCCTGAGGTGAAGATTTCCTCATAGGCCTTTCCCCTCCATTAGTCCATCCTTTCCTCACTGTTCTTTAGGTGTCGCAGGAATTGAGAAATAGGGAAAGAAGGAACAACCATAGCAGACTATATTTTGAACAGAGGATACAACCCTAATGTATGCAGACTCTACAAATACTGCTCTGTGCCGTTGTTCTCTCTTGTTTGTGTTTCTTTCTTCCTCTGTGCAGATAACATTTGATGGCTGTCCTGAGATCCATATGCACCACCCTTCTCACCTGCGGATGAAGCCACAACCTCTAGAAAACAACCAGACCCATTGCCAACTATCACACAAGAAAGAAAGAAGAAAGAAGAAAGAAGAAAAAATACACAACGCAGAGACTCACATACGATCTTTCAGCAAAACTAATTGCATGTTTTGTTTCTGTGTCAGCATGCAATTACATATAAGCAACACAGAACATGTACACTGTGCCTGTAACGATTACAAGTTACAAGAATTAACTTTTAAGTGTCTAAATTTGTATTTTTGTGAGAGTTATTAGAACTCTCAAAGAGGGATTGAAGGATTACAAATTTTATTTTAAATGTTTAATTTAGATACACTTCCTGACTAAAGAAAGTGTCAGGAAATACAGATGTTTGAGGCGTTTCCTGACCATTTGAGCTCGAGACAACGGTGCCTTTTGTCTCTTATGTTAATGGTAAGATCAAGGAGTCAGATTCAACCTTTGTTAGGTTTATTGGACCACGGAAGGTTCCTGTATAACTAACGCTTCAGATGTTTGCTTTGTTTGATGTTTGAAAGAATCCCACAAAAATACCTATAAGACACAGCCAGATAACAACAATGTCTGCTCTTCTGGACATCCAAGTCTCCTGGTCTTCTTCAGAGCTCACTCAACAGATGCTGACCGTTTCCCGGATACAGTTCCAGCTTTCTCACCTGAAAGACTTCAAGCTCAAACAAAGATCTGCATCTTTTGGAATCCAAAAACTTCAAACTGAACAAGGATTCCCAGACTGAAATTTTCTCTCTGGTGAGTGCTGTCTCTAATCCGAAAGAACCTAAGACCAGTACAAATTTTTGTATCCTCTGTGCCGTCAGAGAAGAGTTAACATACATCTGTAGGGTTTTGTTTAACTAAAGGTTATCCTCTGTTTTCAGACAGGGAAGAGTTTATCCTCTGTTCTTGTAGGCAGGAAGGTTATCCTCTGTTTTTCAGGCAGGGAAGGTTGGCATTACGTGCTAATTTTTGGTTTATCCTCTGTTCTTTCAGGCAGGGAAGGTTAGCATTACGTGCTAATTTTTGGTTTATCCTCTGTTCTTTCAGGCAGGGAAGGTTACGTGCTAATTTTTGGTTTATCCTCTGTTCTTTCAGGCAGGGAAGGTTAGCATTACGTGCTAATTTTTGGTTTATCCTCTGTTCTGTTCAGGCAGGGAAGATTTAGCATTACGTGCTAATATTTGTTATCCTCTGTTTTGGCAGGGAAGAATTGGTTATCCTCTGTTCATGCAGGGAAGATTAGCGTAAAGTGCTAGTGAATTGTGTTATCCTCTGCTTTGCCAGGGAAGGTTAACAATAGTTGATCTGTGTTAACAAGTGTACCCTCTGTTGATCAGAGAAGTTTTAGAGTTTTGATTGTGTGATAACAAAGAAACTCACAAAATGTTTAGAAAGAATGCTAGACTGATCCCCACAACTGAAAAAGGTGGTCTAGCGACTCCTTTGTGGTCAGATAGCGAATTCAAATCACTTTTAGGAGTGCAAATGAACATAATAGTCACTGAGAAAGTTAGACAAGAACTAACTCAGAAATATGAGATCCATCCAGACAAGACTTGGTCTGTAGATGAGTGTAAAAAGGTACTGGGAGCATGTATTCAAGAACAATGTGAAAGGCATTATCTGTTGTCACAGAGAATTCAGTGTAACGCTAGCGACACAACAGTCTCAGCGTATTTCAGAGCTAGAGAAACAGAACAATGAACTCCGTGCTAGAATATACACTTTGACCAAGAAATTGAACCTCAAGAAAGAGGCAAAACTGATGTGGAAGTAAGTCAGCCTGATAACATTTACCCTGATTTACAAGCGTTTTTTGAAACAGATGTAGCTCTCCAATCAGTAACTGATGTGCCTGTAAATTCCTTCAATGTGTGTGGTGCGAGGAGGAGATCTCAGGGGATTGAGGAAACTGATAGTGTTCCTCTCAATTCTTCTGTGGTGCAAATACAAACTGTTGCCAAAGCTTTAGGTCCTAAAGATATAGAGACTATCTCAAAGTTTACCAGCACGCACACATTTTTCTGAATTTAGAAGAACATTGATCAGTAAAATGCGTCTTTATGACATGTCGTTGACAGAAGTCACGCAGCTGATGTCACAAATACTAACTGAATCTGAATTCAACAGTTTTGAATCTGCTGTCACTTCTGAACTGCGAAATGCCAGTAAGGGTGATTTAAGAGAAGGTATTTTGAAAATCCTAAAGAATATCTTAGGACCCAAAATAGATTGGTCTAGAATTACTACCTGTGTGCAAAGGAAAGAAGAAACTGTGAGTGAATATACTGAGAGATTTTGTCAGTCAGCTGTAATCTACAGTGGAATTGTTGATGACCCTGAAAGTGTGCTAGATGACAAGGGACCCTTGGTTCGTATCTGGTCAGATGGCCTTGTAGCCGAATACAGAAAAGCTTTACCATTCTTAGATCTAACTTGGTCAAACAGAACTCTCAGAAGTAACCTAGACAGGTTAGCTACATGGGAAAGAGATGCTGATGTCAAAGCAAAAGTAAGAGTAGCAGCAGCTACGTTTAACGAAACAAGACAATAGATGGTCTAAAAGAAAGCAAATGCAAATACTGTGCAAAATTAGGACATTGGGAGAAAGAGTGTAGGAAGAAGTTGCAAGATAGTAAAAGAAATGCTATGCATAATTCTGCTCCTTCTCAGCCTGCACACAACCCTGAAGTAGTTCCGCCAGTGACCACTGAAACTGTGGTACAGATAGTTCAGGCTCTTCTAAGAGCACAACAAGACCAGGAAAAAACTAATTATTGGGGCTGTGAGTAGCTACCTTTCCCCTGTAATCCAACACAATGACCAAAGAATTTTTGTGAAAGGTAGCATAAAGAGAAGTTAGCAACTCTCACAGCCCGAATATTGTTATACAGCGTGCACCAGTCACGAACCCATCCTCATGTATGATGTCTGCAATGACTGAATTTGTGTTAGAGGATGAAGGCGAAATGACTCATGATTGTGTTACGCTTACATATGCAGCGACAAGTGAAATAGCAGAAACTCCCATAGAGAACGCAGAATTGGAGTTGTTTGTTGATGGTTCAGCTCAAGTTATTGAAGGTAACAGAGCAGGATATGCAGTAACTTCCACCACTGAAGTAGTTGCTTCAGGTCGTCTTCCAGATCATTTTCAGCTCAAGCTGCAGAACTAGTAGCCTTAACTAGAGCATGCACGCTAGCTTCAGGATCGGTTGCAAATATCTACACAGATTCCAGGTATGCTTTTGGGGTAATTCATGATTTTGGTGTCATTTGGCAAACCAGAAAATTTCTAACTTCTGCTGGATCCCCCATTAAGCATGCTGGATTAGTGAAAGATTTAATGTTTGCCATGAAACTCCCAAAGAAATTAGCAGTGATCAAAGTGAAAGCACATCTCACAACTAATACTATGGAAGCTAAAGGTAATGCTCTTGCTGATGTAGCGGCTAAACAGGCTTGTTTCTATGCAACTGTACAAGTGTGTTCAGGTAGTACAGCACAGAAGATAATTCTACCTCCTGAATCAATCGTTGATCTGTATAAAGACGTTCCTCTATATGAAGCATGGACATGGTTAGACAAAGGAGCCACTGTGGATTCATCCGGCTGCTGGACCAAAGGGGGAAAGTATGTTGCTCCCGAATCACTGTTGCCATATTTGGCTCAACAAATACACAGTTTGGGTCATAGTGGTCCAGCAACGATGAATCACAGGTTCTCAAATCAATGGTGGAATCCAAAATTCAGAAACGCAGCCACTGAAACAGTCAAGAGATGTGTTACATGTCAGAAAAATAATGATGTACCAGCAGCCATTACACCAGCAGCACATACCCCAGCTCCACCAGGGCCATTTCGTCACCTGCAAGTTGATTACATATCGTTGCCCCCTTGTAAAGGAAAAACTGACGTTTTGGTAGTAATAGACAAGTTCTCAAGATGGGTAGAAGCTTATCCAACAGGGCGCGCTACAGCTGCACATACTGCTAAATGTCTTGTCACTGATTTCATTCCCAGATGGGGATTACCAGATTGCATTGACTCAGATCAAGGTACCCACTTCACAGGACAGGTAGTCAAGGAAGTGTCTAGAATGTTGAAGATTAAGTGGAACCTTCACTGCCCCTATAGGCCACAAGCATCAGGACAGGTTGAACGATCTGTAGTAAAAATACCAGTTTAATATGGAGCTATTGTTTCAGCTCCGGGAATTAGTTATTAAATATTTAATATGCTCGATTAAGCCCTATTAATATTTCTTTACAGTTTACACCTTATTAAGTGCTTGTCCAGCAATCACTAAAAGTACATTCTGTGAATCTCAATTAAAATCTCGCTTACATTCCCCGTGGCCCCAGGTAACGATACACGAGATTAATAATTTCTAGTTTAGAGCTAGGCTGCGTTATCTTTAGGGCAAATAAGGATAAAAATGCTTAGAATCACATTCCAGAGACACTTGTTTATAAAATGGAAAAGGTTTATTCGTGATATGGCTATTCTAACATAAATGGATTAACTGAGAAGACATAGACATACACACACATAGGCATACGAAAGTTTTGAGGTTAACTGTGTGAAAGAATACCATTCTTTCTATTTCATAGCTTAACCAACCAGGAAAAGATCACGAACAAATACGTATGTTTTGTTACTGCATTCAGATCAATTTTAACCAGTTTAGTCAGGATTAGGAATTCAGTTTGTACTTGCTTGGATGGGTTTAAAGCAGGCTCGAAGTTGGTTTCGCTTTTCCGCGTGAGTTCAGTTCTTTGTTTCGGGCGTCACGTGTTCAGCTCGGTTGTTCTCTCTGTGGAGACTTGAGATGGCCGCTGTCGACGTCACCGGGAAAGCTCTCCTCTGCAATCGTTGACTTCGTGGCTCCGTGCTACGGCTTTGGCACGGTCTTAGACCCCTAAATGGTTGGTTTTCGTTGAGAGAGAGTCCAGCGGACGGTCAGCCTTGCGCGCTTGAGCGCAGCAGGGAGTTTCAGAGAGTTCAAGCCATGTTCAAGAGAGTCAGAGGGAAGAAGAAGAGAGCGCGCCGCTGCTTTTCAACAGTCCGGTTTGGGACATCGCCCAAAGGTGGCTGGTCCAATCAGATTGTCGGTATGGGGCGGAGCTCCACCCATGTCCATGGTTTTCTGGGGCCATGCCCACTCGTCATCTGATATTTAATTCAACGTGAAAGATAACGTACAGATCTTTTATGTCTGTTGTAAACATACATTAGGATGCCAAAGCTTAACGGTCATCCACAAATTTCTGACTTACGACACTAGCTTCTTTTAGAGACTAAACATTGCATTTGGCACAACCTACACACTACAGTTTATGCAGTTGAAGGCACAAAGGAAAGTCATCCCACATTTCTTATGTAATTCATATTCAAAATCATCACATCAAGCCTATGAGGGAAAGAGTACATATTAATATCATATTTCTTTGTGTAGATAGTTTTAATAATTGTGAGTGGAATAAATGTCAGTAATCCTATATGTGGATCGCGTTCCTTTTGTCTGTCTTGATGAAAAGGGAGCGGTCTTGTGCTGGATGAGGGGTCTTAAAGTATGCAGACACTGAGTCGCCGTGGAAGAGTTAGTGATGGGGTCAGATGACCTTTCCTTTCTGAAAGTAACCAAATTCCCCAACGATGTGCTGTTTTCCATCGCATTTCTCTACACATTCCCCTCTTGCTTGGTGATGTTCCCGATGGAACATCGTCAGGCACTGGAACAAGAAGCAGGGAGAACAGGCACATACAAGACACAAACATCATTCCTATCACTGACCAAAACCTGGTGCAGGGTAATTTGGGAAGGAACAGGTTAGAAACTTGAGAAGACATAGGGATGCATTGTTTATCATTATTGACAATTGGGTCATTTTGACTTTTTAATTGTCAGGGGCTCGACGAGGCGGTATAGGCATGATCTCAGTCAGGTTGTTCAAATTCTCGGGTTCGGGGTTCTCGGTCGGGATTACCACGTCGAAAAAGGCGAGGGACGCCTGACGTGCATTTGTTGAGAGACTCTTGACGACGTTCACCGCTTGTGTAGGAGGAAGGCCAGTGTCAAATTCATAACATATCCTACGATAGTAGAGATACAAAGCGCCGTGTCAGCGGCAGACCAGGACCGAATAATTGGCGCGCCGGGCGGCGAAGGCGGCGATAGCTTCTAGCGCTGTCAGCAGCGGTGTCAATTCAATAAGAGATTTCGATTTCAACCTGACATTCATCGGTGAGGTGATACAATGCTAACTCGTCAATATGGAGGATCGCCCTTCGGGACAGTGATCCATAACATTTGGTTGGGCAAATTAATGCGCGTGGCGTGTGTTAATCGCATGTGAGGGTGGCTGTTCGTGCTGGGGTGTTGACCAGCCATCGGTTTCTGATGATTTCGGCTTGCGTTACCTCAACTTGAGAACGTGGTGTTGTTCGGGGCAGCTAGTGTCGGGTTTAATGGATTCTAAACCGCAGATGCCCTTGGTATTATCGCGCGTCGACGCAGAGTTTACTCGGGTAGGGGAAGTGAATGTCCTAAGTGAGCGTGCCCATCTTTGAGTTTGGGGCCAGATACAACTGTTCGTTGTTCTCGTAATACGCAGCGACTTTAGGAGTTTGGATTTTTACATAGGTTTTCCCTTGCCGTAATCCCGCATTCACAACGCCTTTGAGCCGGTAAACATTATTAACGCCGATAATGGGCAAACTGAAAAGGCCAACTAAATCACCTGTTTCCGGGTTTGCGTATATGGGAATAGCGCCACCGGAAAGGGCGAGATGGGTTTGGATGAGACTAGCGGGGCCCGCAGTGGCCGGGTTACAACGTTTGAACAAGGCTAAGAGGTATCGTGTAGCACGGAATCCTATTCATGGCTACGTTGTCAATCGAGGAACTTACATGTATCATGTCGCTTCATGATTTTGGCGGGTGGCCTCGATCGGTCGACAGCGGTTCTCACAGCGAATTACAACGACTTTACTGACGGAAGTCGATCTCAATTTCAGGACCTGGATTCAAGGTTTGGTTAAGGGTTCAAAGTGAAAGAGAGGAAAGGAAACACAAATAAAGTAAAAATAAAAAAAAAAAAAAAAAAAAAATAGTTTTAAACTAAAAAAAAAAAAATTAAAAAAAATTAAAAAAAAAAATTAATAAAAAAAATTATATAATAATGGAAAAAAAAAAATTGAGAGTAACTCCTCTCTACTAGATTGGTCCTAGCAGTGCTGCGGAGGAGAGAATATGGGTTGTGTCTAAGCATGGTTGCTATATGTTTTCCTAAAATGACAATAATTATGCTTGTGTGGTGCATATGGTTGTCGGTCTGTGTCAGTGGGTCGGATCCTCCCCCTTTTCCTGTCGGTGGTTTGGATTTGCCGGTTGGCACTGGCAACCCATCATGGTGCATCGTGTGCGTGTGTCCATGTACTCCCCCTCTGGCCGTGAGGAACTACGAGCTGTGGCGCAGTGAGTGGCTCAGGGACATACGTGTGGACACCGTCTTGCAGATGCAGCATGTAGTCGACAGAGTGGAGCTTGCGAGCTCGGAGGCTGTGTTATCATGGTTTTGACATGTGAGCTGTCATGGTTCGTGACGAATCCGCATGTGAGGGTGAGGAGATCGTCAGCAGCGAACTGAGGTGGTATGGTAATGCAGGAGGGCAGGGTGTGCTCGCCAGTGGCGTGCTGGCGGCGGGTTACTGCTGCCACTGTAGGGTTGGGTGGGAGGCATGAAAGGTCCAGGACTCTTCATGTGATGCACCTGCTGTGGTGAGGGCATCGTTTTGGTCATTTGAGGGCTGGAGTTTGGGAGGAAGCGTTTAGGGATGTCAGACCTGATCTGGTGTTCTCCGGAGGAATGGCAGGTGACTGAGACAGCACTTTCAGGAACTTGGAGTTTCATCAGCAGGTGTTTGTTGGACGCTGCTGTGATTTGGAGTATTGGGTGTTGAGTTAGTGTTTAACTCTGTTGCTGGGTTTTCAGGTGGGGTTTCATGTCCATCTGAAGTTAGGTGTTTACTGTTCTCTGAGAGCAAGGTGAAGCGGTGCTGTTTTCTGATTTGTTCAGCTTGTCACTGCCGTTCTGTCTGACAGCTAGTCAGGCTGACTCTGGTTCGCCTTCCTTTTCCCACTGATTCTCATGAGACCACTTCTCCCAGTGTCGTCCAGGTGAGCGTTGGCGTCCACAGCGGTCCATCCCATCGGTCATACCTCTGTTCAGGTCGGGTGTCAGCGTGTGAGTCTCGTTCTCTGTTGGACGGGGTGCATTCCATTCTCTGTGTGGTGGCTTAGCGCTGTCTTGGCGTTGGGTGCCCTCTAGAGCCAGTTCATGGTGTTGCGTGTTGAAATCAAGAACTGCTGGGGTTTTTGCGCTCTTTTCTGAGGCCATCTTTTGTTTGTAGTAGGCCTTTTGCACCAAGTCTCGCAACTGCTGAGTGTTCATCGTTCGTGGACATGCGAGAACGCCAAGATGGTGGCTTATGCCAGGATGAAGATTCCTGAGGAAGAGAGTTTTAAAGTTCAGTTCATCTTCCATGTCAGAATCATTGCGAGTTCCAAAATATGCTTGTCTGAGTCGACTATAGTAAGCTTGAGGAGTGTCGTGACGCCCTTGTCTCGCCTCCAGGGCAGCCACTAAGCCTTGATCGGACTCAGGGTCGGCGAACTCTTTAATAAGGGCTTTTCGCAGCCGCTGATAATCAGTCTTTGTGTTAACAGGCTGCCGGTCCAGGAAGCTGCGTACTTCAGGGCTGGATGTCGTTCGGAGTAAATAGAGTTTATCTTTGTCCGTAACGTTAGGTCGCATTTCAGATGGAAATCAATATCTTGCAGATACGCCTGGACCGTTTGGCTGTTTGGCACGCTGGGGTTGAATTTGCTAACGTTTCGGGCGAGCTTGTCAAGGTCTTTAGGTCCAAGCTGTGCGACGATCTGCGGCTGGCTGCAGCAGATTCTTCTGGTTCTGTCGTGATATAAAGTTCTTCAGACGGCGCTGGTGACTGTTTTAACATCACCCCTCTGTCTTATGTTCACGTGTCAGTCCAGGCACAGGTGACTTGGTCCTGCTTGGCAGGGTGCGGTTGGTGCACGTCCTGTCCTTGACGGCTCATGGCGTGAAGTTAAGAAGCGTGCTTGAGTTCCTCTTGGAAACTTTCAGACTCCTCTGTGACGTAGTCGAGCTGTTGTGTTAGGCGGCTGATCTCGTTTCTTGATTCAGCCAAATGAGCTTCGAGGGCCTTGATTCTGCTGTTTTTGTCCCTGAAGTCAGTCTTTGCCTTCTCTAGTAGCTTCTCTGCATACTGTAGCTTGTCAACACGATCAGCGAAAGTCCTCTTTGAGTGTGTCTGGTAGCTTCTAGAGTTTCTTTAGCCTGTTGATTTCCTCATCGGCGCTTGCTCCACCTCATCGGTCCCTTCCCGCCGTTCCTGAGCTTCACGTTCTCCAGCTGCTCTGTGCGTCTGCCAGCGCTTGTCAGCTCCTGCTGGCGTTGTGCGGCGTGCTTGTCGCTCAGTTTGAGGGTGGCGATGAGTGTGTGACTTAAGCTTGAGGTGATCTTGGCTAATTCTTTGTGATTGTAGTTTTGACTTGGGTCTTGTCTCATGATGCTTGTGATGTTGTCATCTAGTTGGTCCTGTGTCTGATGTTGGAGTGCTTCAGCAGCTTTAGGGAGGATGCTGTTTGTTGTAGCACTTAGCCACATTTCCAGTCCTTCCCAGTGACCGACATGTTCTGGCTGGTGATACATGTTCTGGCGGTGATGGGATCTTGGACCGAACTGACACAGACCTTGGATGGGAAACAAAGCAAAACAAAACACAAACAAAACAACAGGGGTGTGAATGTGCACAGTGTAGTGTATGCTAGTGTTGAGTGTGATTCTGTTTCTGTGGTCCTCTGTGATGGGGTGCGTGTAATTTGCAGCTTCTGCGTAGAAATTGCGCCCACGTAGAGGCAGCACTGTTGGGAAACAGAAAGAAAAGCACACTAACAGAATGAGTACACAGGGACAATAACACTAGACCGATCTCTCTTTTAATAGCAGATTCTCTCTTCGCTTTGTTAAGTCTGATTTAGAAGGACGCTTCTAATCAGAGGATTGTAGGCGAGTTTTCTCTTTTGTAACAAGACTGGTATTGCTATTCCAATTTTCTCCTTGATGGAGGAAAACAACAGCAATGACAGTGCTTGTCCCTGAATGGCAGGATTTTACACATAGCGCTGGTCAGCGTGTCCGCAGCGTGTTTAAAACTTTTGCCGATGTCTATCTTCTCATTGCACCTGCTTTAACCTGGGGAATAGGATTTCACAATAGAGGGTAAATGATAAACAGTTTGAATGTGGTTCTCAAGTTTCATACATATGTTCAATTGTGACATTTCGCTCTATTCGTGATCTTCCCTGGTCAGCTTTAAGCAAACAAGTCAAATTAGAAGTTAGTAACAGGGAGAAAAGAAAAGAGAAATTAAGATTTATTCCCAAGATTTAAAACTAATACGTTGGCACAAGGTGGTGCTGTTGAGTCGCTATGCTAAGGTTACGTTTTATGCTCCAGATTGGTGAGAAATGACTTTGACTGTATGGTGTCACTGTCACTTCTCCAACACAACTAGGGGAGCACTATCTACTCTCAGGCCTAAGTAAGAGGACTAATTTTAATTTAATAAAATTATTTTAATAAATTATTATTAATTTTACTTGAGTTAATCAGATCACCTAAGGAAATGAAGTGTGGCCTACAGATAGAGCCGGACTTGTATTTAAGTTTGGAATTAGCATTAAAATTAGAATTTGGTTTCTAATTAAAATTTATGATGTTATAATTAAAATTAATAGGATTCACTTAGGATTAGAATTTACAAATGCAATCTGCAATTGAGTTGACAAACCAATATTGTTGCAAAATGTAGACAGGAAGTGTAATTAATTATTAAATGTAATTAGAATGTTCGAATTCATAATTAATTATTAAATTAATTTACAGCTTCTAAATCACTAGTTTTGGATTCCCATAATAGTAATTAAAATAATTTCCAAACTTAAGCATTCCTCATTGTGTCATTAACACCAAAAAAAAAAGAATAATAATAATAATTAATCTGTATCCTACTTGTAAATGAAATTAAAAATTTCTGGCCCTCTAGATAACTTAAGGTTTTATTGTAGTGGTCAAATTATAAGCGTTTATGGTTCATAAATGGATGCTGTTGTTGGAAGCAGGAATTGAAAATTTTATTAAATGAAATTAATTCAAAATTAATTTGTAATCAATTGTGACATTCAATTAACAATTAAAAATTCCTAACAATAGCGCTCATCCATTGATGTGTTATGAAATCATAAAAGCCATTATAATTGACTAAATCAACCTCACTATGTTATCAAAGTAATACTGAATTATCTTCTAATAACCCACCAGTTATTAAGCTGGTCCCACAAAAGGTAAAAGACTTTTAATCAGCTGTTATATTAAACCAACCTGTGAAAATGTCAACACTGATGATTGGGAAACATTAACACAGCCAACTTACAAACGTTAGTCTTTTAAATGAGAGACTAGAGAGAGAGGGAATTAGTGTTAGCTGTGAACCACATTTCCAAACACACTGCATTCAAGCTTTAAATGCTATGTGCTAATCGCTAGCCGTAATGCTACCGCTACATGCTACAGTTTCTTTGTTAGCTTAAGCGCTAATGCTTATTTACACGTGGCTAAGCTCCACGTGGTTAAACTGGTCGCTATGGCAGGCAGTGCCTGTAGGCAGAAGGAAAATGTGCTTCACGCTTCAGACTTGAATTTTCTATAGCACATATAATCTCACTCATTTAGGGCGAGATACATTTATCTACGGGTTACTTATAAACCCAACAAAGCCTCAGCGGGCTATTATGTGAATATTTGTCTGTTTAGACCGCATATAACAAAACAAACAATTAAATCGATTTGCAAAATGTCTCCTTTCTCAAAACGACTGGCCCTCCTTTGAGCGCCGTGCGTTTGAATTTCACTCGTGAAATCAAAAATTGGCTGAGAATTACTTAAATAGCTACTTTAATATTCTACAGCGGGAGAGTCAGTGTGGCTGGGTTTGCAGTGGAACACGCACTAACAAAGCATTACCACGAAGGCCTTAAGAGAGGGGCAACAAGGGACACGCTTGTTGCCTCTCATGCGCTTTAGAGCGACTTTTATTAATTATTTACTGCAGTTTAATTTCTTCTCGAACTCGAGTTAACAGTTACACTCTCTTTCATTCAACCTCACTGTGTTTAGCAAACAAGCATGCAATATCACCAATAACCGTTTGTTTCTCTATATTTACTCAATTCTTCCGGATAAAAGTGAGAAATATTTATATTGTCTCTGGTTTGACTTATCAGATTTAAATCTTTAATGCCCGCATCCTCCACCATTATGTAGTAAAATACCAGTTTAATATGGAGCTATTGTTTCAGCTCCGAATTAGTTATTAAATATTTAATATGCTCGATTAAGCCCTATTAATATTTCTTTACAGTTTACACCTTATTAAGTGCTTGTCCAGCAATCACTAAAAGGTACATTCTGTTAATCTCAATTACAATCTCGCTTCCATTCCGTGGCCCCAGGTAACGATAAACGAGATTAATAATTTCTAAGTTTGAGCTAGGCTGCGTTATCTTTAGGGCAAATAAGGATAAAAATGCTTAAAATCACATTCCAGAGACACTTGTTTATAAAATGGAAAAGGTTTATTCGTGATATTGCTATTCTAACATAAATGGATTAACTGAGAAGACATAGACATACACACACATAGGCATACGAAAGTTTTGAGGTTAACTGTGTGAAAGAATACCATTCTTTCTATTTCATAGCTTAACCAACCAGCCAAAAGATCACGAACAAATACGTATGTTTTGTTACTGCATTCAGATCATATTTTAACCAGTTCAGTCAGGATTAGAATTCAGTTTGTACTTGCTTGAATGGGTTTAAAGCAGGCTCGAGTTGGTTTCGTTTTCCCGTGAGTTCAGTTCTTTCGGGCGCCACGTGTTCAGCTCCGGCGTTGCTCTGGAAACTCTGCTGGCTTGCTTCGCTGCGTGGCGTCACCGGAAAGCTCTCCTCCGCAACCGCTTGACTTCGTGGGTCTGCTACGGCTTTGGCACGGTCTTAGACCCTCCGATGGTTGGTTTCGTTGAGAGAGAGTCCGGCGGGCCGGCTTCCAGGTCAGCCTTGCGCGCGTTTGAGCGCGCCGAGTTCAGGAGCGCCAGAGAGTTGCAAGGGGGAAGAGAGCGAGCACGCGAACGCGCCTCGTCTTTTCAACTGTCCGGTTTGGACGCCGCCCACCGGCGGCTGATCGAATCAGATTGTCCGTATGGGGCGGAGCTCCACCCATGTCCGTGGTTTTCTGGGGCCATGCCCACTCGTCATCTGATATTTAATTCAACGTGAAAGATAACGTACAGATCTTTTATGTCTGTTGTAAACATACATTAGGATGCCAAAGCTTAACGGTCATCCACACATTTCTGACTTCGACACACTAGCTTCTTTTAGAGACTAAACATTGCATTTGGCACAACCTACACACTACAGTTTATGCAGTTGAAGGCACAAAGGAAAGTCATCCCACATTTCTTATGTAATTCATATTCAAAATCATCACATCAAGCCTATGAGGGAAAGAGTACATATTAATATCCATATATTTCTTGGGTAGATAGTTTTAATAATCGTGAGTGGAATAAATGTCAGTAATCCTATATGTGGATCGCATTCCTTTTGTCTGTCTTGATGAAAAGGGAGCGGTCTTGTGCTGGATGAGGGGGGGTGTCTTAAAGTATGCAGACACTGAGTCGCCGTGGAAGAGTTAGTGATGGGGGTCAGATGACCTTTCCCTTTCTGAAAGTAACCAAATTCCCCAACGATGTGCTGTTTTTCCATCGCATTTCTCTACAGATCAAACAGAACAATCAAAACCAGGCTAAGCAAAATGCATCAGGAAGGAGTACCATGGGTTGAAGCACTGCCCGCAGTACTGTGTAGTATGAGAGCATCACCTAACAGATCAGTAGGACTGAGCCCTCATGAGATTATTACTGGACCCCCAATGCAGATGCCAGGTGTGATTGATCTTAGAAATGCTGATGTGCACATTGCTTCAGATGCCCTGATCGCACTGTGAAAACCTCACAAAGGCAGTGCAGAGTGCCAAAGAGAGTTGAGTCGTGTTGGCAGACTCCACCAGAAGGGGACACACAATCGTCCCAGGTCAATGGGTCATGATAAAGGCATTCAAAACAAGCCATTAGAGCCTAAGTGGTACGGACCACATCAAGTGATGTTGATTACAGCAGCTGCAGTATTGTGTCAGGGAAGGAAAACTTGGACTCATGTGTCACATATTAAGGTTGTTCCTCCCCTGCAGGGATAGGATAGGGCAGACACAAGAACCAGTGAGGAGCCCAGGGAAGAACCGAAAGCAACAGGCTTGGGGCCAACCCTGAGGTGAAGATTTCCTCATAGGCCTTTCCTCCATTAGTCCATCCTTTCCTCACTGTTCTTTAGGTGTCGAGGAATTGAGAAATAGGGAAAGAAGGAACAACCATAGCAGACTATATTTTGAACAGAGGATACAACCCTAATGTATGCAGACTCTACAAATACTGCTCTGTGCCGTTGTTCTCTCTTGTTTGTGTTTCTTTCTTCCTCTGTGCAGATAACATTTGATGGCTGTCCTGAGATCCATATGCACCACCCTTCTCACCTGCGGATGAAGCCACAACCTCTAGAAAACAACCAGACCCATTGCCAACTATCACACAAGAAAGAAAGAAGAAAGAAGAAAGAAGAAAAAATACACAACGCAGAGACTCACATACGATCTTTCAGCAAAACTAATTGCATGTTTTGTTTCTGTGTCAGCATGCAATTACATATAAGCAACACAGAACATGTACACTGTGCCTGTAACGATTACAAGTTACAAGAATTAACTTTTAAGTGTCTAAATTTGTATTTTTGTGAGAGTTATTAGAACTCTCAAAGAGGGATTGAAGGATTACAAATTTTATTTTAAATGTTTAATTTAGATACACTTCCTGACTAAAGAAAGTGTCAGGAAATACAGATGTTTGAGAGCGTTTCCTGACCATTTGAGCTCGAGACAACGGTGCCTTTTGTCTCTTATGTTAATGGTAAGATCAAGGAGTCAGATTCAACCTTTGTTAGGTTTATTGGACCACGGAAGGTTCCTGTAATTAACTAACGCCTCTCTCAGATGTTTGCTTTGTTTGATGTTTGTCTCCACCTCTAAGAATCCCTCCTCCAAAAATACCTATAAGATACCCTGTAAAATGACTTAAAGGAGATCTTCGATGACTGCAGATAACAACACATGTCATAGAATAAAGAAATTCTGCTGACGATCCAATCAAGTCTCCTGGTCTTCTCTTCTGAGTTTTCTACTTTAGAAGAACAGAGTTTTCAACAGGGGTATGATTTTGGCAGCACTGCCGAAATCATCACCCCCTATGATTTTCAGTTTGCTGGATCAGAGACCCAAAAACTCATTCTGGTGATACATCTCATACTGTAGAACACCAGCAAAAAGAACAAGTGATTATATTAAATAATAAGCATTTTATGTAGGGGGGTATGATTTTGGCAGCACTACCGAAATCATCACCCGCCTATGATTTTCAGTTTGCTGGATCAGAGACCCAAAAAACTCATTCTGGTGATATATCTCATCCTGTAGAACACCTGCAAAAAAGCACAAGTAATTATAATCAAAATTAAGCATTTTATGTAGGGGGTATGATTTTGGCAGCACTGCGAAATCATCACCCCTATGATTTTCAGTTTGCTGGATCAGAGACCCAAAAACTCATTCTGGTGATATATCTCATACTGTAGAACACCAGCAAAAAAGCACAAGTGATTATATTAAATAATAAGCATTTTATGTAGGGGGTATGATTTTGGCAACACTGCCAAATCATCACCCCCTATGATTTTCAGTTTGCTGGATCAGAGACCCAAAAACTCATTCTGGTGATACATCTCATCCTGTAGAACACCTGCAAAGAAGCACAAGTGATTATATTAAATAATAAGCATTTTATGTAGGGGGTATGATTTTGGCAGCACTGCCGAAATCATCACCCCTATGATTTAGTTTGCAGCGCAGAGACCCAAAAACTCATTCTGGTGATACATCTCATCCTGTAGAACACCTGCAAAAAGCACAAGTGATTATATAAAATATTAAGCATTTTATGTAGGGGTATAATTTTGGCAGCACTGCAAATCATCACCCCCCTATGATTTCCAGTTTGCAGCGTCAGAGACCCAAAAAACTCATTCTGGTGATACATCTCATCATGTAGAACACCTGCAAAAAAGAACAAGTGATTATAATCAAAATTAAGCATTTTATGTAGGGGGGTATGATTTTGGCAGCACTGCCGAAATCATCACCCCCCTATGATTTCCAGTTTGCAGCGTCAGAGACCCATAAAACTCATTCTGGTGATACATCTCATCCTGTAGAACACCTGCAAAAAAGCACAAGTGATTATATGAAATAATAAGCATTTTATGTAGGGGGGTATGATTTTGGCAGCACTGCCGAAATCATCACCCCCTATGATTTTCAGTTTGCTGGATCAGAGACCCAAAAAACTCATTCTGGTGATACATCTCATACTGTAGAACACCAGCAAAAAAAGAACAAGTGATTATATTAAATAATAAGCATTTTATGTAGGGGGGTATGATTTTGGCAGCACTACCGAAATCATCACCCGCCTATGATTTTCAGTTTGCTGGATCAGAGACCCAAAAAACTCATTCTGGTGATATATCTCATCCTGTAGAACACCTGCAAAAAAGCACAAGTGATTATAATCAAAATTAAGCATTTTATGTAGGGGGGTATGATTTTGGCAGCACTGCCGAAATCATCACCCCCCTATGATTTTCAGTTTGCTGGATCAGAGACCCAAAAAACTCATTCTGGTGATATATCTCATACTGTAGAACACCAGCAAAAAAGCACAAGTGATTATATTAAATAATAAGCATTTTATGTAGGGGGGTATGATTTTGGCAACACTGCCGAAATCATCACCCCCTATGATTTTCAGTTTGCTGGATCAGAGACCCAAAAAACTCATTCTGGTGATACATCTCATCCCGTAGAACACCTGCAAAGAAGCACAAGTGATTATATAAAATAATAACCATTTTATGTAGGGGGGGTATGATTTTGGCAACACTGCCGAAATCATCACCCCCCCTATGATTTTCAGTTTGCAGCGTCAGAGACCCAAAAAACTCATTCTGGTGATACATCTCATCCTGTAGAACACCTGCAAAAAAGCACAAGTGATTATATAAAATATTAAGCATTTTATGTAGGGGTATAATTTTTTGGCAGCACGAAATCATCACCCCCCTATGATTTCCAGTTTGCAGCGTCAGAGACCCAAAAAACTCATTCTGGTGATACATCTCATCATGTAGAACACCTGCAAAAAAGAACAAGTGATTATAATCAAAATTAAGCATTTTATGTAGGGGGGTATGATTTTGGCAGCACTGCCGAAATCATCACTATGATTTCCAGTTTGCAGCGTCAGAGACCCATAAAACTCATTCTGGTGATACATCTCATCCTGTAGAACACCTGCAAAAAAGCACAAGTGATTATATGAAATAATAAGCATTTTATGTAGGGGGGTATGATTTTGGCAGCACTGCCGAAATCATCACCCCCCTATGATTTTCAGTTTGCAGCGTCAGAGACCCAAAAAACTCATTCTGGTGATACATCTCATCCTGTAGAACACCTGCAAAAAAGCACAAGTGATTATATAAAATATTAAGCATTTTATGTAGGGGGTATGATTTTGGCAGCACTGCCAAATCATCACCCCCTATGATTTCAGTTTGCAGCGTCAGAGACCCATAAAACTCATTCTGGTGACATATCTCATCCTGTAGAACACCTGCAAAAAAGCACAAGTGATTATATTAAATAATAAGCATTTTATGTAGGGGGGTATGATTTTGGCAACACTGCCGAAATCATCACCCCCCCTATGATTTTCAGTTTGCAGCGTCAGAGACCCAAAAAACTCATTCTGGTGATACATCTCATCCTGTAGAACACCTGCAAAAAAGCACAAGTGATTATATAAAATATTAAGCATTTTATGTAGGGGGGTATAATTTTGGCAGCACTGCCGAAATCATCACCCCCCTATGATTTCCAGTTTGCAGCGTCAGAGACCCAAAAAACTCATTCTGGTGATACATCTCATCCTGTAGAACACCTGCAAAAAAGCACAAGTGATTATATTAAATAATAAGCATTTTATGTAGGGGGGTATGATTTTGGCAGCACTGCCGAAATCATCACCCCCCTATGATTTCCAGTTTGCAGCGTCAGAGACCCAAAAAACTCATTCTGGTGATACATCTCATCCTGTAGAACACCTGCAAAAAAGCACAAGTGATTATATTAAATAATAAGCATTTTATGTAGGTGGGTATGATTTTGGCAGCACTGCGAAATCATCACCTATGATTTCCAGTCTGCAGCATCAGAGACCCATAAAACTCATTCTGGTGATACATCTCATCCTGTAGAACACCTGCAAAAAAGCAGAAGTGATTATATAAAATATTAAGCATTTTATGTAGGGGGGTATGATTTTGGCAGCACTGCCGAAATCATCACCCCCCTATGATTTCCAGTCTGCAGCGTCAGAGACCCATAAAACTCATTCTGGTGACATATCTCATCCTGTAGAACACCTGCAAAAAAGCACAAGTGATTATATAAAATAATAAGCATTTTATGTAGGGGGGGTATGATTTTGGCAACACTGCCGAAATCATCACCCCCCCTATGATTTTCAGTTTGCAGTGTCAGAGACCCAAAAAACTCATTCTGGTGATACATCTCATCCTGTAGAACACCTGCAAAAAAGCACAAGTGATTATATAAAATCCTAAGCATTTTATGTAGGGGGGTATAATTTTGTCAGCACTGCCGAAATCATCACCCCCCTATGATTTCCAGTTTGCAGCGTCAGAGACCCAAAAAACTCATTCTGGTGATACATCTCATCATGTAGAACACCTGCAAAAAAGAACAAGTGATTATAATCAAAATTAAGCATTTTATGTAGGGGGGTATGATTTTGGCAGCACTGCCGAAATCATCACCCCCCTATGATTTCAGTTTGCAGCGTCAGAGACCCATAAAACTCATTCTGGTGATACATCTCATCCTGTAGAACACCTGCAAAAAAGCACAAGTGATTATATTAAATAATAAGCATTTTATGTAGGGGTATGATTTTGGCAGCACTGCGAAATCATCACCCCCTATGATTTTCAGTTTGCAGCGTCAGAGACCCAAAACTCATTCTGGTGATACATCTCATCCTGTAGAACACCTGCAAAAAGCACAAGTGATTATAAAAATATTAAGCATTTTATGTAGGGGGTATGATTTTAGCACTGCCGAAATCATCACCCCCCTATGATTTCCAGTTTGCAGCGTCAGAGACCCATAAAACTCATTCTGGTGACATATCTCATCCTGTAGAACACCTGCAAAAAAGAACAAGTGATTATAATCAAAATTAAGCATTTTATGTAGGGGGTATGATTTTGGCAGCACTGAACACAAGTGTTTCGATTCCATAATAAGCATTTAATATAGAGTTATACTTTTAGCAGCCCTGCTGAATTCCTATGGCATGCTATTCATATGCTCAATGTAAAACTATAAGCAGATGGTCTTCAGGTCACAGCTTTTCTGTGTGGTATCAGCATAAGTGCAGAGTACTTTAGGCAGATTTAACAAAAACCTGTTTTCTTTTTACTGTACACACAAACGATAAAAACACAGCAAGACCATCCACTTTGTAAATACATAAATCAAAGCCAAATACACGATCAAACACAAACACACTAAATGCAATGTATTAGCCTACTTACGCCGTCTAATGTCTGTCTGTTTTCGCAACTGGCGGCATAGTATGACGTCATGCGCGTTCACGCGAGGGGAGTCAAATTCTGGCAGGGAGTCCGATTTCGGCACAACACCTGTTCTGGGCCAACAATATGTTGCTATCTGGGTTCACATCGATAATTACTAAACAAACTCAAACAATATAATAGACGCACCTTAATACAGAAAAAACTACAAAAAAACAACAACAACAGCAGTGTTGGGTTAGTTACTCAAAGAATGTAATATATAACTCATTACTAGTTTCCTTTCAAAAGTAATATTGTTACTTATTACTTTCTGGCAACAGCAATTCGTTACACTACTAGTTACATTACTGTGTCTTCATGCCCCACAGAAGTTTTAACTGTGTACCTTCCACATAAAATGTGTACCTTCCACATAACATTCTTGTAGAATGTTAGTAACAATATATTTCTGCCTCATCATTTGACCAAAATCCACATTGGATCACAATCAAAAATGATTATAAACACTCAATAGTGATTGATAGTGGCATTCAAGTATAAGTGTTGTATTAATCTCATTAATTATCATATGTAGCTTGAAGTTAATTGTATTTTCTTCATTATCCATATACGATTATATTTCATTATGTATTTTATGAAATCATTTAAGTTTGTAAGAAACTGAGGAATTTTCCAAAAATATTTTTAATTATACTAATATTATGTAGCACATGCTGATCAGAGGGATGTGGGTGGCATGTAATACCAGAGTAAAGTAAAGCCACAACTTGCACAACAGATATTGTTCAGATCATCTTTGTTCTTGAAAAAAAATCAATATAATGCAATATTTCTATCTGCTGAATGTCAGCTCTTCCATATTCCAAGCTTGCCTGCTGCACTGGGGACATCACATGCATGTGCGAGTCGTGAAAATTATGAAAATAAATCTAGGAATTATTTTATTGATGGATTTTAAATCAGTGGGGTTGAGGCATGGGCGTAACCACCATATACTTTGGGGAAAAATACCAATCTGTCCCCCCCAATAATAGGCCTATTATATTGTAATCGTTTGATTACAATATATACGTATCGTGGCATCGTTTGAAAAAACCGCTCAGTTCAACTGTCACTGGTGCTTAAATGAAATGAAGGTAGGAGCTAAAAGAAAGAAGCAGGACGAACAGGCGGACATTCGCCTTTTTCAGGTAAGCAAGTAGACACCTAAAAGTAGTGCCATGGTCAAAAATACCGCGGCAATTTTTGAATAAATGTGAAAAAATATCACGTTTAAATGGCTCAGTATTATAGCAAGGTTTCTAGCATGATACCCTGAAAATAGACTGAATAATGAACTGCTGGAGTCACAGACCAAAGAGTTCCCACACTTCCCACTCCATTGATAAGCCTCTATTCATTCGTTGATAGCCTGGCCTGTTTGTTTTTACGATCTGATCCGCGACTGAACGGATTTAAGTTGACACATTAATTTGAATGGAAACCTATTTGATCCGGGGCCGTGGATTCGAAAGCTTAATTCTGGTGGGGGAAAAACTTTTAAAAGGGGTCCATTTACTCTGTCATCAGTGTGTGCAGTTATTTTTTCCGACTCCCCCCGTGTGTCGTGTGTGTGTGAGAGAGAGAGAGATAGATATTGACTGATGTTTTTAAAATTCACTTGGCACTTAACAGTCTTGGTAAAGTCAAAGCAAATAACACTCGCACCAATAAAAACAGAATATTCAATGCATCAAATTAAAATGATCATTAGGGTCAGTCATTGTTCTTCTAGTACAATAATAGTATCTGGTCATAATGCAGGCAGCACAGAGAGAGGGAGAGTGACAGACATGATGGAGGGAGACAAACAGAGACCTGCTCAGAAGATAAACAGGTAAAGCATTGCAATATGAGCCTCTAAACAACATAATAACATTATTTTTAACCACGTCATCAGTAAACTAGTAATAAGAGCACAATATACAAATTTAAATGACCATTTAGGTCAGTCATTATTCTTCAAGAACAATAAAGGTATATGGTCATAATGCAGGCAGCACAGAGAGTCAGAGAGAGGGACAGTAACTGTGTGGGGGGGAGGGGGGGAGGCATAGTGTAGTTGTAAGTTTGATTTCATGATTGATATGATTTAATTCACATGAAACACACAATATTTAAACCAAAATGCTTTAGGTATGTAAGTTTTCCTCATTGGAAGCCATCCTATTTGCTGCTATGTCAGATAAATTGCAGACTGTTCTTTCAATGTTAATTCAAATGGTCAATGTATTCCTCAAAACTATGTTCTAGATGAGCAAATCTTTATCAATATATGAAAATTGTGAATTGTGGGAAATGCACTTAAAAAATATATATCTGGGGAAGGGCTCACATTTAGACCCCCCCAATATCTATACCATGGTTACGCCCCTGGGTTGAGGAATCAAAAGTATCTAAGTAACTAAGCTTGTTTTATGGATGGTAACTGTAATATCATTAATTAAATCTTATTAGTAATTAGTTACACTACTAGTTACTGCAAAAAGTACTATAATTACAGTAACTAAGTTACAGTAACTAGTTACTGCCCAACACTGAACAACAGTAGGCTATATACATAAACACACTGCTACAGTGCATTAAAATAGTGAGTCCTTTCTATTTTCCAGAGCCCAGAGGCCTATTAGAACCCCTAGTTCTGATTTATAAATTTTATTGACCGATACACAAAAGATTGAACAAAACAGCCAATTCAATAGAGCATATGCAACTCTAAATCTTCTGTTGGACGGCAAAAATGAATATTCCTCATACACAATGTCAGAAGGCTCAGGCATATTTTTTCTTGAAAGGATTGGCAATTTTTTTCGTATACACATCTTGAAAACTTGGCTCAAGTTTATCATCTAAACTACTAATATGCAATATATGTTATTTACATATGTGTGAGGGACGTTTGCTTTAATGGGTTGTCCACAAAGGATCACTCAGTGGCTGATATAGGCGGGTTGATACTCCACATTGTAGGATGATACTAGACTGTGAGGGGATTGGGTTAGTGTTGCCAACTTATTTCGATGGAAAGAAGCTAAAGTCAGTTTGAAAAGTCGCTAAATTTCGCTAGATGACATCATACGTCTAATTAGCATATTCAGGATGTCATCACGTCGTATTGCTTTTCACATTAGTTTGCCTCTCTGTGCTCATACTGTATTTTAATTTAGCCAAATTCTCAATAAAACTGTTTTCCTAATAAAACACATTCCCAAATAAAAAAATATATAAATGATTCCTGAAAATATAGTCCTAACTTTCGATCGCAACACAATCGTTGAAACGTAGGTCCATTCTGAAGCTCCACTCCTCTCAGATAGTTTTGTGTTGTTGACTTCTGTGGGCTTTAATGTTCACGCTACCTTTCTGAACACTTTAGAGCACGTTCCCACTCCCCTCAAAGTCTAGTGTCAACCTACGATGTGGAATATCAACCGGCCTATATTGCCCCCTGGGTGCTCCATTGTGGTCTACCCATCAAAGCTTAATGCAGAAAACCTTTAAGGTGAAACACAACATGCCAATCAACAATTCTCGTCAAGTCTAAAAACAATTTCTATGAAAGGATTTCTAAAAATGTGTTTAAAAGATAATGAGCATTTCAGGATCTTGACGTCAGTTGTGTACTCTTGCACAGAAAGATCACCCCGATCTCACGGCAATTCGTACATATTTTACGAGGTGGCTAATTCTGACAAATTCGTATAACCTCACACATACAACAAGTTCATATGATTTTTGCTAAATCGTACACATTTTACAAGTTGCCAATTTGTATGAATCTGTACGATTTACCTACTCCTAACCCACCCCTAAACCTACCCGTCACTGGGGTTTAGACAAATCGTACTAAATCGTACTAGTGAGGTCCTACGAATTTCCACGAATTAGCCACGTCGTAAAATATGTACGAATTGCTATGAGATCACGTTGGAATGATGGGCGCTTTTGAAGCACTGCTTTGTGAAGCTTTGAAACCTTTGAGAGTATTTAGTTTTGAACCTGTGAATTGGAGTACGCATCAAACTGTGGAAGTCACTCAATTTCACAGCAGCAGTTTTAACATTACATGACATGACATCTGACGCACAGACACCATGACACATGCCAAACCTGTGACATCTGACGCACCACATGCCAAACCTGTGACATCTGACGCACAGACGCCATGGCACATGCCAAACCTGTGACATAAACCTGTGACATTGTCACTCTGCGTGTCGCACCTTCGGTAGTGACTGACACCTGCCCCTAGGTGCCGCTGCTTAATGTAGATTGCGTGACACGAGCACGTCAGCACGATATTGATTTAATTAACAGTATGTTGCGGTCAAGTATACGATTTATTGCATCGCGAAATTCATTTGTACAACAAATATTCCTCTGTTAAGATTAAAATGTGTCTGATGCCCCTTAATGTGTATTTTGTCATTGTAAGTTTATTTACAGTAGCCTGCTTTGTACAATAGTGTAACGGATGTATGCCAGTGAGGCCGTAGCCTTTGGCGTTCCTTGTTAGAGCGCCCGCCTCCCGCACCGGAATCCCGGGTTCGAGACCCGCTCGGAGCAAGAACTAGTTAGGATGGTGTGGACCCGGGGGGTTACAATAGCCATACATTCAAATACGTAAATAGGCTTTTTTTTCTGACACTTGCCTATCCGAAATTACATACAAAATGTCACAGGTTTATGTGACATTTTGTCACAGATGTCACAGGTTTATGTCACAGGTTTGCCATGTGGTGCGTCAGATGTCACAGGTTTGCATGTGGTGCGTCAGATGTCACAGGTTTATGTCACATGTTTGGCATGTGGTGCGTCAGATGTCACAGGTTTATGTCACAGGTTTGGCATGTGGTGCATCAGATGTCACAGGTTTATGTCACAGGTTTGGCATGTGGTGCGTCAGATGTCACAGGTTTGGCATGTGGTGCGTCAGATGTCACAGGTTTATGTCACAGGTTTGGCATGTGGTGCGTCAGATGTCACAGGTTTATGTCACAGGTTTGGCATGTGGTGCGTCAGATGTCACAGGTTTATGTCACAGGTTTGGCATGTGGTGTGTCAGATGTCACAGGTTTATGTCACAGGTTTGGCATGTGGTGCATCAGATGTCACAGGTTTATGTCACAGGTTTGGCATGTGGTGCGTCAGATGTCACAGGTTTGGCATGTGGTGCGTCAGATGTCACAGGTTTATGTCACAGGTTTGGTATGTGTGCGTCAGATGTCACAGGTTTATGTCACAGGTTTGGCATGTGGTGCGTCAGATGTCACAGGTTTATGTCACAGGTTTGGCATGTGGTGCCTCAGATGTCACAGGTTTATGTCACAGGTTTGGCATGTGGTGCGTCAGATGTCACAGGTTTGGCATGTGGTGCGTCAGATGTAACAGGTTTATGTCACAGGCTTGGCATGTGGTGCGTCAGATGTCACAGGTTTGGCATGTGGTGCGTCAGATGTCACAGGTTTATGTCACAGGTTTGGCATGTGGTGCGTCAGATGTCACAGGTTTGGCATGTGGTGCGTCAGATGTCACAGGTTTATGTCACAGGTTTGGCATGTGGTGCGTGTTGGACTAGAAATTGTCCTGCGTGTTCAAAAATAGAAGGAGGCTTCAAAAGTCAAAGTATTGGAGTTTATTCTACCAGAAATCACCAAAGTACAGATCTGGGTTGTCTCAGACAAAGCGTCTTACAAAGAACCAACCCCCGATACATTCCAACAGCGTCTTTTATAGTAGGTGTCCACATGCCTCCTTCTTCTCTGAGGGAGGGGGGTCCACCCTTGGATCCTCCAATCCGCTATCACTTCTTTGTCTCCTTTTTCTGCAAAACAGATAACCCTACCCAGGCAAAACGTCCTCTTTCCCCTCCCCCAAGGCTTCTCACCCCCACCCTACAAAAAGCACACTTCTAGATAGCTTAATATAAAAAACCTACCCATACATAAACACATATTACCATAATCATTTCCCCTATTATGCATACATTTTATTCATTACTTTAGAAATCATAGGATTACATCCTTCAATCCCTCTCTTGACCTCTGAAAGAGGTCAAAAATCACTCAACCTTGATTATACCTGGTGTTCCTCGTCATCATCATCCTCACTCTCAGGGTCCTGGTATGTTGATAGTAAAGGCATTGAGTATGGGGGTGGTGTCATGTCCTTCTTTTCTATGGCTGCCACAATGAGGCGATTACATAGGGATCTAATGCACGGGACACAACAACATCCACAAGTGACCAATACGGATATAAAGACTGCTATTGAGACCAGGATGGATAGTATAATGGGTTTCCATTTACCTAAAGCTCTGTCTAACCACTCTCCTATTGGATTATCTACTCCAGAGTGTTCTTTCATTTCTATTGATAACACACGCAGGCCTTCCAATGCCTTAGTCACTGATCCATCTGGTGCTGTGTTGTTGGGGATGAAGGTGCAGCACAAATCCCCAAACATGTGACACACTCCTCCCTTTTCTGCCAACAACATGTCTAATGCTAACCTATTCTGTATTGCCATCAGTGAAGTTGGTGCCAATTGTTCAGATAGTCCTTGTACTGCGTCTCTGGACAAATTAGCCAATCTCATCACATTGTAATGTACATAGTTTATTCTGTCTACATTTTTATTAGGGGTTATTGGAAATAGGGCAGCTATAATGGGTATATTTTCAAATCCTGCAGCTACCTGATCAGCTAATTTATATTCATCAGGCACCCCCCTGGGTACTCCTATGATATCAATGTATGTGGGGCTATTTAATGATAAATCTATGCCAGCTGCTCGTCTCCTAATCACATGGCGTCTTCTTCTACTTGTTAATTGTCCTGTGGTTCCTTCCTTCATTTCAACTACTCTTCCACCAATTAATGTTAGAGGTGCTCCTAATCGAACCATAGCACACAAGCCTTTTGTATTGGGTGGCACTCTAGTAAACAGGTCTGTCACCACAGTAGTAATAGAGGCCTGCTCTTGCCCAAGGTCCTATTATTGTACCATTGTCTTTTATTATGACGGTACACCTCTTCATTAATGCGTCCGTAATTAATTGATGCACTAGACGGTGTAAAATTAAAACACGTGTAATTATTTTGTCTGGGTACAAACGGGCCTGTTCGGGTATCATTTGAAATTGGGGGAAATATAGATGCCAATGTGGTGCAATTGGTTGACCCCACCTCTCTCGTTAATGACAACATACAGTTATATCCCCATGTATCATTTGGATGCAGGGGAGCTGGTTCAATGTGCAGTCTGGGTCTGGCACCAGCACATGCTACACAGTCATCTATTTTTTGTTCTTTGGCAGTGTTAATCAACCATTCTAACCACAAATTAGTCTCTCCATATCCTGTTGCCTTTTCTATTATGTCTTCCGGGGTTAATTTAGTATAGTCTTCACCTACTATCATTTCTTTGGGGTCCCTGACAGCTAATTTAGTAACATTAACATTCGTGACCTGTGGTTCCCTCAAGTTAATCTTAACTAATCCTAGTGGATCCGACCCAGTCACATCTACTCCTAATAACAGATAAAACTGTCCCTGCTCATTGCCCCAACACTGGTTCGGTATTCCTGTGGGCTTTGATTTATATAAATCCTGTTTAAGTCCCAATATAGACATTGTTATGGGATTTTGTGTCGAGCTAAAATCTCTTTGTATTTTCAAATATCCTGCCATTTTTACCTTTCCATCTCTGGTCACTTTATCTGTGGAACCTTGAAAATCCCTATTTGTTGCCTGTAGCACATGGTTCCATGTAGGACACCACCTCTGCTTTCCTGGGTATCCCAGTTGACACAGATAAACATCATACCCTCTCCATGAGCTATTCCGTCCTCCACATTTGATAACACTGCATAGATCAAATGTGAACGATGTGGTTGACCCCTTGGTATAATTTAGTTCTATGCCCCCATATTTTTTCAGACACGCGTCCGTGATGAGTGATCTTTTATGTCTGATTACATTACTTTTTCCTTGCAATTTTTTACCTCCAAATAGTATGCCTACTATAGTGATGGAGATGATGAGGAGGAAACCCATACATGGCCAACTTTCCCACAGCCTATTCCTTAACATTTTCTTCAAACACAACATTGTTATACACAGAAAAATAACAGAAAAATGAAAATTTTTACGGAAAAAATACACAGGAAAAAATCACACAAAATCAGATCACACAAAAATGAAAATTTTAGGGAAAATCCCACTTATGACTACCTTTACTAACTATGACATACACATCTGTAGTTTACGACTACCTACTTATCCTTATATGCTTTCACCGTGAATATATGGTTATGACAATGTCAACTCCTGTGAAAACTTTACTCAAAATATCCTGGACTTTCTGGAAATCTAGTTTGTCTAGTCCACAACCCAGCCTGGGTATGGAGACACTTTTCACTCTATGTTCTACACACCAATCTCTCATGTGTTTTAAGCTGCTGGTGAAATCTTCGTATGTGGGGAGATCAGTACACTTTCTTTTTGTGATTAAATGAAAAATTGTTCTGCCGTCTTCTTCCTGTGTTACTGCACATTCACCAAGTTTTTTGTTTTGCTGTCTCACTTTTTCCACCCCATACTTTTCCTTAAATGTCACTGCAATCCCTGCACCATATGCACAATCTGCACTTACACAGTGGGCCAGTGGTTCCTGTTGTGGGCTTGAAAAAAGATCACCTTTCCTTTGCACCACCTCTGGTATTTGGTATGGGATCTCCTCAGCCTCCTCAGCCTCCCTCTCTTGGACCTGAGTCCTCAGGTCCACGGCAGTCTGTGCTAGGGACCTGCTGGGAGGATCACATGCAGCACAAGCAGAAAGATGATACCATGTGTCACCTTTTCCCGCGAGGCGAACACAATGTGAGGTCCTGAAGGTGACTTTTAATGGCTCTGACCATCGTGCTTCATTCCATTTTCTCCTGAACTTTTTTAGTCTGACCCACTCAGTTGGTTGGGGAATCGGTTCTGGTTCAGTGTCTGGAGTAACCTGCTGGGAAAATTGTTTAATCAGAGTAGTTAGTTTATCAAAATAAACACAGTGTGATAAAGGAGAGATGTGATCAGGTCTCAGTGGTGTTGATGGGCCAGGAAATGATCGACCTGTAAGCAATTCAAATGGTGTGAAACCAGAGATCCTGTTAACAGAGGAACGTACAGACATTAATGCCAATGGTAAAGCTGACAACCATGTCAATTTGGTCTGTGCACAGATTTGAGCCAATTTGAGTTTCAGCGTCAAGTTCATCCGTTCAACCTTTCCTTGGGATTGTGGGTGGTAGACCGCCCCAAACGCATGTGTCAACCCCAGAGACTGCTCTACCAGCTTCAGGTGCTCATTTTTGAAATGTGAGCCATTGTCTGAACGGATACGCCTAGGAAAACCATGGTGGGGAATATAGTGGTTAAGCAGACACTTGATCACAGAGGTGCTGTCCTCCCCCAGTGGGATAGGCCTCAGGCCATCCTGTAAAATAATCAACAATGACCAGTAGGTACTGTTTGCCCTGGACTTTGGTGATCATGTCTGTGAAGTCAATTACTATTTCCTCACCAGGGCCACAGACTGGTGTGAAAGTGCCCTGTATCTGTTTGAGTGTAGGCCTGACATTATGTGCTTGACAGATGTCACAGGTTAGTACGAAATGTGACACCATTGCTGATAGGAAAGGGTGCCACCATGGTTTCAGTGTTTTCATCATTTGTTTAGGGCCAACATGAGCAGGTCCATGAGCTTGCTTCAAAATGGAGGTTGTCAGAGCCGTGGGCAATGCAGGCCTACCATCAGGTGCCTGCCATAGGCCATCAGAAGCCCTTACCGCCCCATGTTCCTGCCAAACCGATTTTTCTTCCGGTGTACCCTTGTTGTGTTCTGTAACCAGATATTCTCTGTTAAATGTGGGTAACAAGTTGTCCACCAAGTGACTTGTCAGTACCATCATTTGCATTTTGTATCCTGCTGCTAGTTTTGCTGCTGCATCTGCAGCATCATTACCTTTTGTTACCCATGAATCCCCTTTTGAATGGCCTTGGCATTTGATCACAGCCACGGCAGCAGGGACCATCAAGGCCTCTAACAACAATTTGATCTCACAAGCATGAGTCAAAGGTTTACCTGAACTGGTCACAAAACCCATTCTTTGCCATACAGGGAGTTCAACATGTACTACTGTTACCACATATGCTGAATCACTGTAGATGTTAACCCTATTTTGTCCTGCAATTTTCAAAGCTTCTATCATTGCAATCAACTCTGCTCTCTGTGCTGATTGTTTCCCCTGCAATTTTTCTGCTTTAACCGTTTGGAACCCCTGATTTGTTTGCTGCACTACTGCAAAAGCTGACGTCAGTGTACCCTCATCTGACCTATAGCAACATCCATCTGTGAACAGTGTCATATTGTTAGGGTCATCTGGTAAAGGTGTGGCTGTGAGATCAGGTCTTGCGACATGCCAACTCAGTGATGGGTGCACAATCATGTGGAACCCCATCTGTCACTAGATCAGCCATGTTAATTCCTTCATGTACAAATTGAATGTTGGGTGCTGCCAGGCATTTTGCCAGCCTTCGCTGTCTCAATGGTGAGAAGGTAAATGCAGCTGAGTTCACAAATGACATGACTGAATGTGTGGTGAGTACTGTTACCTGATGACCCATAACAATGTGAGATGTTTTCTCAATTATTTTGGCCAAACCTGCTACAAACCTAGCACATGTTGGTTGACGTTGTTCAATGCTGTCAAGCAAAACACTGACATACATCAACACTCTTCTGCTTCCTGTCTGCTTCTGAAAGAGTACCCGTGTGCACTATTTCCTGTCTCAGAAACATCCAGAAAAAATCCCAATGAGTAATCTGCACAGTTCAAATGGGCTGCGTGAGCCATTTCTGTTTTAATTTAATGAAAGCTTGTTCTGCTTCTGGTGTCCAATTTAGTTCTGCTGTCAGGTTTTCATTCCTTCTTCCTTTACAATCTGCCTCAATGGCGTGGTTAGAGAGACATACATAGGAATGTAATTTCTACTGAAACCTGTCAGTCCCAGAAAGGATAACATATCTTTTACTGTTAAGGGTTTGGGGTGTGATAAAATACTATCACGTTGGCGATGAGAGAGTGTAGAGCCCTGTGCTGTGATTTGCCTTCACATGAATGTGACTGATGGCCTGCTGACCTGCAATTTCTCTTTACTAACCTTAAATCCTGACACATACAGTTGTTGCAGTATCAGATCAGTTGCCTGTAAACAGTTTTCATTAGTGGTGGCAGCCAACAGCAGGTCATCAACATACATTATTAGGACACAGTCTGGTGGAAGTGTACATTTCTGTAATTGTTCTTTGAGCACCTGATTGAATATTCCTGGTGATAGAACAAACCCTTGTGGTAATCTGTTATAGGAGTATTGTCTACCCCTATATGTGAATGCCAGGCATGACTTGCACTTCTCAGACAGTGGGATGCAGAAAAATGCATTTGCCAAATCGATACATGTGAACCATTGGTGTGCCGGTGTTAAATTTGAGATGATGGTATACGGATTGGGAACAGCTAGTGTTGGGGTCACTACCATGTCATTTATTCGTCTGAGATCATGTACGAGTCTGTATTTCTTTGTGCCTGGTTTTTGCACGGGAAAAATGGGAGTATTCCATGGAGAGTCCCATGGAGTAAGAACTCCCTTTCTAACAACCCTGAACAGTTGATGCAATTCCTTCCTCTGCCTCTTGCTTGTTACGGTATTGTGGTACCCAAATGGGTTCATTTGATGATAACTCGAAAGTCACAGGTGTAATGTTACACAGACCTACATCAGTTGGTCCTTGTGACCACAGGTCAGATGGCTGTACTGCAATCAACTGTTCAGCTCCTGGCCCGTCTGTTTGTTCCCTCCCATGACATCTGGAAATTCGTTCATGTGTTAGCACCCCAGTATCCTCTGTATGCTCTATTATCCAGTAGGATTGTGTACTGGGTGAAAACAGCACTCTTGCGGTGTCAGTAGTCTCCCAATCTACAACTGTCCTGAGTTTTTTGGTCATAGCTCCTAATTCCCTAGCTTCATGGCCTGGGTGCAGTGCCATGGAAATGTGTGGTGCAGCTGTATCAGTCATCTCATACCATTTCAGCTGTTCTGAACTTAACACAATAGGGGCTACTACTCCCTCTTTCCCTATAAATAGCCCATCTCCTGTGAGACGCCATTTATCTCCCTCTATGCTGTCAAACATTTCTTGGTACATGACTGTGTCATTTCTGTCATAGAATAGTGTACAGTGCAGTGGGTCAATGGGAGGTAGATATACATCTATGCTCATTATCCAGGGTCTGTGTCTATTGTATAGGTCCACTGCACTCATCGGAGAGGGTGGAATATCTAGCTCTACCCAATAAATGTCAGCTGCTTCCTGTAATGGTCCTCCTAACAAAACATTTTGTTTATATCCTGTTGGAGCAGTCTGTGAGCAATCAACCTGTGTGCCATCTGGAAAAGTCACTATTACCCCTTGTGGTGAACATAAAATACTAGCCCCCAATTTGATGAGTAAATCTCTTCCTAACAGAGGTACAGGTGCATTGGAAGAGTATAGGAAGGAATGTGTCAAACTTTGCTTTATTATTTTGACTGGTAGCTGTTTTGTCATAGGCCAATGCTCTAACCCACCAGAGAACCCCATAACACCCACTGTTTTATCACTTAGATCTTCGTCTGTGATTATGCCTCTTGTTACAGTAGAGTATGTGGCCCCAGTGTCAACCAGAGCCTTTAGTGGTGTAGCGTTTACCACTATTTCCATGAGGGGTTCAGCCATTCCCCTCATGGTAGTTCTCTGTGGGCCCCTTCAACAGTCCCCCGCGTCTCCCTCCGGGCCCCATGTTGGGTGCATGGGCGCCTGTAGGTTGGCTGGAGACGAATGCCGTTGCCCCGGGTATTGTGGGGAATATGGTCCCCTGCCACGACCACCAGGTCCACCTCTTCGGGGACCCCATCCCCCCGCAGGTGGCCCTGTATTTCTGAGCGTGCCTTTTCTTTGAGGGCAGTCTCTTGCCCAATGGTCATTCCTTCCACATGTGAAACATCCCTCTCTACTTCCTCCAAAATCACCTCTACCCCGCCCTCGGTTATTCATGTATCCCCCCCTTTGTGGTCTATTACCTCCCCAGTCATACCCTTGTTGGTGTTCAAAACCAAAATCAGCGGTTGCTGGTGAGGGCTCGAATGAGTTGTTCACAGACTGCTGCACCATTTGTTTAGTCTTTTTTGGACCACTGGTCTTGACTAACTCTAGCTGTAATTTGAGTAGCTGGTTTTTGATCTTTTCTAATTCTTCCTCATCTTTATGAAGCTTGTCTACTATCCTGTCTATGTGAAACACTAAATGTCTCTCCCATACTTCATTAGTGGCTACTGGTATATCTGGGTTACCTTCCATGGCTTGCTTTACACCATTGGGGGCCCCTGACATCACTGCTGATCTGAAAATGTCACGTGTCACGGGATTATTCAAACTGTTTTCTTCAACCATCTGTTCCCATTCAGCAGCACACCTGAAATAATAACCTGATCCTGTCTCACCTGGTTTAATACGAAATTTAATGTTTTGGTATGTGGTAGGGGGCGTAGGGAATTGTTTTCTCAACGCCTTTCCTATGTTGGTACATACTGATGTATATGGATCACTGTTTGGTGAGTCAGTCATGTCTGCATCTGTTTCAAAATCCCTCATTTGAGAGGCTGTAAAAATCTGCCCCAACAGGCACCTCAGATCTCCCACCACCAAAGTGGTTCCATGGCATAAGGCCATTAACTTAGTCAACCATCTTCCTCCTCCTGCAGTAATAGGAGGCATTTTTGCTAAGACTGCTGTCATGTCACTATGACTCCAGGGTTGATATTTGTGTCCCTGGTTCCCCATAATTAATGGGTACATACCGGGGCCTGATCCTGAATTTAATTGTATCTGAGGGCTATGTTTTGCAGCCACTGATCTTTCCTCTACTTGTTCTGGGGTAGGCCAAGATCTGGGTGGGCCTTCTGCTGTCTGTTTAGATCTTGTTCGATTTGCAATAGGAACTTCCCCCTTTACATTCATAATGCCTGTAATTGTTATCTTGAGGCCCTGTTGTTCACTTCCACTATCTTCATTTTCTAAGTCTCCCTGACGAGACCCTTCTCTATCTTCTGACCCATCTTGCACTGAGCAACGTGATATCCTACCATCCTCTAATTCGTTTTCCCCTGGCTGCCTGCCATCTAATCGCTCTGTTAACACTCTTATTTGATCCTTCATAAGGTCTAATTCAGCCATCTCTACTTCCACTGCTGTCTCTTTCACTGTCACTTGAACCTGCTGTAAATTTGAGCTTGAGGCATAAGGTGGGGGCCTCTCCTCTCTCAAGTCCGGATATAGACTTGGAGGCGGAGCTAGTGCTGACATACTACCCTTTGTACTTCCTGGTTTCTTGCTCATTCCTTTCTCTGACTTCTCTGATTTACCCTGTTCCCTCTTACTGCCTTTTGGAGGACTTAATGCTGTTGCAGTGAGGGCGATTCTTGTCCACAATCTAACTTCACTTCTATATTCTTCCTCCTGTGCAGAATATTTCTTTCTGTTTAGCCAATTTGTTTTTCCCTTGCCTTCTACATGCTTTTTAAATCTCATATGAGCTCTTTTCTCCATATTTCTGACTTTTGCTAATGGCTCTAAAATTTTATCAGGGTCATCCCACCCATTTTCAATACACATCTGACTCCATTTATTTTCCCATATTTTCTTCTCTTTCTTGTGATTCTTGGGCTCTGATTGAGCCACTAACATATCTACCACATTTCCCCATTGTGCCAATATCGGGAACATCCAGTATTCCTCACACTCACGTTCAAATTCAGACATTTTTAATAATACACACAATGCACTTTAATAATCTGACACTCTAGATTCACCAACTGTTGTAGGATTTCAAAACCCTTCAGTCTTTTCAGAAAATAATTAAGAAAAGATTAGCAACAGAAGGAAATGATTACATTAGGAATAAATGCACTCACTCATACATTCAAAAAACCCCTCCTTTTTTACTCTCTCTGCCTCACCAACACCCTATCTGACTTTATACAGTATATTTTACACCAATTTACTCAATAGTTTTGCAATTTAATATATACAATTTTCACACTGTTATATCAACACACACAGCAAACTCACACTTTGTCAAAACACAGTTTTCTTTACAAAATTTCCTACTCTAATCTGGATGCCAGTGGACTCGAACCTCCTGGTCTTATTATTTTATTCTAAATGCCAGTGGACTCGAACCACCTGGTCTTACTATACCTAATCTAAATGCCAGTGGACTCGAACCACCTGGTCTTACTATATCAGAGGACTCGAACCTCTGATATTTTCAACCGTGGGACTCGAACCACACGGGCCGTGGGACTCGAACCACACGGTCTTCCCTTATTTTCTGATAAACAATTACCAATACTTTGTTTTACTATTAATTATGGTAAGGAATACAATTCAAGCTCAACACATAAATTTAGCGTGTCCAATTAGCAGAGATTTGTTGTAACAGGTTTCTGCTTACCTTATTTTGTTCGGTACCGTGTGTTGAACTCAAGTTCGTTCCGTCCCGGAGTTTCTGGGCACCAAACTGTCCCTTAAATCTACAGCCTTTTCTTCTATCACGTCGGGGTCACCAAATTGTTGGACTAGAAATTGTCCTGCGTGTTCAAAATTAGAAGGAGGCTTCAAAAGTCAAAGTATTGGAGTTTATTCTACCAGAAATCACCAAAGTACAGATCTGGGTTGTCTCAGACAAAGCGTCTTACAAAGAACCAACCCCCGATACATTCCAACAGTGTCTTTTATAGTAGGTGTCCACATGCCTCCTTCTTCTCTGAGGGAGGGGGGTCCACCCTTGGATCCTCCAATCCGCTATCACTTCTTTGTCTCCTTTTTCTGCAAAACAGATAACCCTACCCAGGCAAAACGTCCTCTTTCCCCTCCCCCAAGGCTTCTCACCCCCACCCTACAAAAAGCACACTTCTAGATAGCTTAATATAAAAAACCCTACCCATACATAAACACATATTACCATAATCATTTCCCCTATTATGCATACATTTTATTCATTACTTTAGAAATCATAGGATTACATCCTTCATGCGTCAGATGTCACAGGTTTATGTCACAGGTTTGGCATGTGGTGCGTCAGATGTCACAGGTTTGGCATGTGGTGCATCAGATGTCACAGGTTTACGTCACAGGTTTGGCATGTGGTGCGTCAGATGTCACAGGTTTATGTCACAGGTTTGGCATGTGGTGCATCAGATGTCACAGGTTTATGTCACAGGTTTGGCATGTGTGCGTCAGATGTCACAGGTTTATGTCACAGGTTTGGCATGTGGTGCGTCAGATGTCACAGGTTTATGTCACAGGTTTGGCATGTGGTGCGTCAGATGTCACAGGTTTATGTCACAGGTTTGGCATGTGGTGCGTCAGATGTCACAGGTTTATGTCACAGGTTTGGCATGTGGTGCGTCAGATGTCACAGGTTTATGTCACAGGTTTGGCATGTGGTGCGTCAGATGTCACAGGTTTGGCATGTGGTGCGTCAGATGTCACAGGTTTATGTCACAGGCTTGGCATGTGGTGCGTCAGATGTCACAGGTTTGGCATGTGGTGCGTCAGATGTCACAGGTTTATGTCACAGGTTTGGCATGTGGTGCGTCAGATGTCACAGGTTTATGTCACAGGTTTGGCATGTGGTGCGTCAGATGTCACAGGTTTATGTCACAGGTTTGGCATGTGGTTCGTCAGATGTCACAGGTTTATGTCACAGGTTTGGCATGTGGTGCGTCAGATGTCACAGGTTTATGTCACAGGTTTGGCATGTGGTGCGTCAGATGTCACAGGTTTATGTCACAGGTTTGGCATGTGTGCGTCAGATGTCACAGGTTTATGTCACAGGTTTGGCATGTGTGCGTCAGATGTCACAGGTTTGGCATGTGTCATGGCGTCTGTGCGTCAGATGTCATGTCACGTAATCTGCATTTCATTGTGAAAAGCCTGTGTCAAGGTCAGGCACACTTCTGAATGGTTGGTGTAAGTTTCATAAAAAAAAAATTCTTAACTGTTTATTTCCCCTAATCAGGCGGTGAGGGTACTACATTTTGGAGGCACCACTGGAATGAAATGCAGTGAAGGTCGGCGTCCACAGTTGATGGTCTACCTCCAGTGTCATTCATCTTAACTTGTGGCTTACGGGAACAGTCAGAACTGTTATGTGTGAGAGACAAAATTTGTGAACTTCAGCAGGGTAGTGAATATACCTCAGAGCAACAGACAGTACAGGTGGTCCAGCAGGTGATTGTAGACTCAGTAGTACAGGCCACCAAACAGGAAAAGCTACAAAAAGGAATTGATAAGTTAGAAATTAGCCTTGCAAAATTTATTGAACAAAAACAGAATACTGTTACAAGCATACAGCAGAGTGTTAGTACCACACCCAAAACAGACGCCCAGTTAAGCTATGAGACACAGCAAAACTCACAACAAAATACCAACTTAAATTTGCACACACCATCGACTAGATCAGTTATGCCGGCATGGAATAGAGAGTTCAAGATATCCGGCCAGATAGGTGAACCTGGGCAAGAGGATAAACTTACCTTCTCAAGTCTAGCCACCAAATTGAACATGGACTGAGCAGAGGTGTTTCTGAGCTTGAGATTGTTGATGCTGTAATACGAGCAATTGTACCAAGCATGCGGCTTCATAGTTATTTGGAGGGAAAAGCAAACCTTACCCTGCCCACATTAAGGCGGATACTCAGGGCTCATTTTCAAGAAAGAGGTGTGACTGAGCTGTATAAACAACTTACTTCAGAAGTACAAATCAGCAAGGACACCCCAAAAGCTTTCTTGTCCGCTGTCTAGATTTAAGACAAAATATTTTATTCGCATCCTAGGAAGCCGAATCCAGTTTGAAGTATGACCCAAAGTTAGTCCAGAGTATGTTCATGCCATTCAGTCCAGTTACACAGTTATCGAGAAAAAAGGGAAACCACCATGTCAGAAAAATTTGGAAAAGACTGAGCTTGACATTCAAACTGAGCTGAGAGAAATGCGTTTAGGCATGGCCCTGATGAAAGACCTCAGTACAGAAGTTTCTCAAATCCTAGAGTCAATTAAACAACCTCAGGTCATGTCTACTCAGGTCCTCCTCCAGTGACAGATGTCACTAATACGTCTTCACCACAGGTTCAGTATCCACCTCCAGGTTACTGGCAGCCGTATGACCAGCGGAAAGTGACAGTTCAGCGACCACAATGGTTCCCATTGCAAAGTTATCAGCCCCTCCAAGTCGAGTAAGGAAATGCTTTGCATGTCAACAAAGTGGACTGGATGTCTACTGTACTCACTGCTACAAGTGCGGTGGTAGTGAGCATTTCTCAGCTGGCTGTCGAGCACAGATATCCATGACGAATTGGGAAGGCTCTTTAAACGAGGCTGGGTCATGACTGCGGGACAGGCAGTGACCGGTGTTGAAGAAGAATCCCCTAAAAGCTGTACATATTGTGGCACCATCCGTTCTGACCCACGTTTGCTGGAAAACAGTGCCTTGTGCAATGCTATCTTCAAGGGTTGCTTGTAGAAGCGTTATGGGATACAGGCTCCCAAGTGTGTATTGTTGGTTAGGTGTGGAAAAATGAGCACTTGCCGAATGTACGATTAAGGGATATTTCAGAAGCAATCGATGCACCCGAAAAACTCCGCCTTGTAGCTGCGAATTTGTGTCATCCCATCATCGGGTACAATGTGATTGAGCAGGTTGCCAACGGGAACGGATTAACCCAGCCACACAGTAGTGAGGTGTCGGGGACTGCCACCCCCAACTTGGAAGGAAACATGATAAGAGCATTAATCGAGAGAGTCCAGGCCGAAACATCACGTGAGTACATCCTTAAAACCACAAAGGAAAGAGTGCATGTGCCTAAACACACCTCTGTTCAAGTTGAATGTAGAGTACAGACATCGGCATCAAAGGAAGGAAGGGTGCTACTCTATGAGCCTGATGTGAATCCTACCTACCTGGCCTGAGGGATTGGAGTTCTGTGAAGCCCTTATGAAGTTGCAACGACAGACCTCACCACATGTCATTGTCACTGTTCAAAATTCTACTAACCATGACATAATGTTGAATGGCAAGACGGTTATTGGTACAGTGCATCCAGTACAGGCTGTATACCCAGCCGCTGCTCTTGAAACATTCCGCTCTGAGCCTGTAAGCATAAGTCATATCATAAATTAATTTACCCAGAATCCTGATTAAACATGGGACCCACCGTTAGACTTTAACCATCTCAGTGAGTCAAGAAGACACATTGTACAGCAGATGTTGAGAGAAGAAGCAGCTTCTATTTCAAGATCCGATGATGACATTGGCTGTATAGAAGGATTGCAGTTGACCATCTCGCTGGAAGATACCTCCATCACCCATCCTTACCAGTCAGTACTTCACCCCCTGTACAACAAAATGAAAGACTACCTACATGATCTCATTGACCATGGATGGGTTTAGAAGTCAAACTCACCATATTCCTCACCTGTAGTTTGTGTCCGAAAAAACGATGGTAGTTTACGGTTGTGTATCGACTACCCGGAATTGGATCGGAAGACAAATCCTGACCGATAGCCCATTCCACGCGTTCAAGACATCATGGGCAGTCTTAGAGGAAACACCTGGTTCTCGTTACTTGACCAAGAGAAAGCATATCACCAGGGTTTCATGGCAAAAGAGAGTAGACCCATGACGGCTTACGTGGCAAAATGGGGACTCTATGAGTGGATCCATACCCCTTTTGGTCTAATGAATGCTCCCGTGGTTTTCCAACGCTGCATGGAAGAGTGCTTGGAAGATCTCAGAGACAACTGCTGTGTCCCCTACCTTGACGATACGCTAGTGTTCAGTTATTCCTTTGAAGACCATGTCAATGATGTGTGAAAAGTCCTACAGCATTTGAGGCGATATAGAATTAAATTCAAGCCTAGCAAATGTGAGATGTTTAAACGGGAAGTACGTTACTTGGGAAGGATTGTGTCTGCGGAGGGCAGTAAAATGGATCCCGCAGACACGGCAGCCTTAAGAGCCCTGAAAGAGAAAAGACCCAGCACGCTGGGACAGTTGAGAGCCGTACTTGGCCTGTTGAGTTATTATAGGCAGTAAGCTTGCCGCGATAGATGGTGATGACGGTTATACCGGTGTTAAGCCGCAACACCGTTACATTACTTGCCCACCGGGGCACCGTCCCTCACCGTCGTTTCGATTTTCTTTATAGTAATACAAATAAATTTGTTCAGTTAGAGGACACTACAATTAAAATTGAATGCTGCTGCTCAATGCAGTGCACCGAACGAACGAGAGTCATGCATCACAGCAGTCTAGGTCTGCATTGCTGCGTTTGTCCCGACCAGCTTTCGCCGCGGGATTAATTTCCCGAATACAACGCGGTAATGGTCAGTAACTCTGGTGCAATTTGAACGGGAGCGGGCGGTCTAACATTATCCCGTTCCCGAGGTCCTTTTAGAACAGCATATCTGCGCTTTATTCTTATCGAGCTCCGGTACAGCCTGCACTCGGACCGTTATGCACGCGCTGCACGCATGAAACAGTGCTTCGTTTTATTTGCGGGGTCTGAGCACAGCATGTGCAATGATGCTCATAGCAGGCTAGCAGATATAATATACAGCTCTCAGACAGAACAGGCAGGTTGTGATGAGTGACAGAGCAGAATAAAGATGAAGCAAAGCGTGAATGCGATGATGCGATGTCCTTGAAGGACGTTCAACTATCTTTCCTTGTTTCTTTTTTTTGTATTATGCTTATCCTATCATTTTAAATGACAGCCTGTGTCAAATTAATTTATTTTTCTCTGCTGCACTTTTCACTGTGTTAACAGCAAGATGTTAAATTAATTTAGTATTTTGATAAGAATAATAAAATAGCTATTAGGCTAAACCTACATTTTTTTCCTATAGTGTTGTAGGCTGATTGTTAGCCTAAAAGAATTGTATCCTGACAAAACAAATAAAAATAAGGATTAACATTTTTATCTAACTTTTTTTTCTCTCTCTGTGACACTTTATTCCGTGTTGGCAGCAAAATGTTATTGACATTTTTCTGTCAATAAATTCAAGATGAATAAAATAAATACAATTTTGTGCAGACTACACTTTTATTTGTTAGCCTATCTCTCTGTCTTTCATCAGAAATGTGAACAAACAGCGAATATATTGCGGGAGCGGGTGAGTGCGGAATAAAACCTCAAACAGTCCCGCGATGACCTCTACATTACAGATCAGATTTAATTTATCATGTGAAGAGAGATGACTGACAAGAAGAGTGAGGTGACACAGACAAGACGATGCGGAAGAGTTTCAAAACGAAATGTAAAAGCGCCCGTTTTAAGCCTGTTGACTTCTGAGTCTGACTTTAATCTAAGTCAAGGAGAAAACTCACCGAGATCTACCAAGTGAAAAGTAAATAAATGATCAAATACATATTAAATAAAATAAATAATTAAAAAGGCTTGTTGGGATGTATCTTTGTTGTATTAATTTAATAATAATAAATATTTGTTTAATATTATTCACTATTCACGATGCCATCAGTAGTTCCTCTGTAACATAATGCACATAAACACCACTGATCCTCACAAACTTCTTCAACACACGCGAGCATCCGTTATAAAACACTCGCTGTATTCAAGCAGAAATATGATGTTATAGTGATCGAGAGCGCACATACACGGTTCGTTTACGCATCATTTATAACAACGCACGCCTAATGCACGATCAGTCTGTATTCAGTCTGTATTACACACGATGAGAAACGTGCTGCTCCGAAACACAGAATATGTAGAGAGGTGGTACTGATATTTATTTATTTATAGGCTATATATTTTTTTTACATGACTTAACAGGATAATCATAATATTAGTGAATATATTATATTGTAGATTTATCTCTCGCCCCCCTGGTTGAGAAACACGGACCTAAAGGGCGATCTTCCAGCATTGCTTGCATGATCAATCTATTGGGCATTCCTGATCTATATATGTGATGTTTTTAACAAAAAACATTAGTTTCTCATTTATTTGGTTCCACGGTATTTGCTGATTTTTATTTTATTTAAACACTGCTTGACACCGAATTGCTGCAGATATTAAAGTCAAAGTAAAACGCGCACGGTGCTTACAGGCTATTTAAAACTTGAGGAAAAGAGGGAAAACAAACGACCCCCCACCACAGTGATACCGTTATAACCGGTGTAACATCAGGTCGATTAACCGGTGGGAAAACCCTCACCGTCACAACCCTAATAGGCAGTACATTCAAGACTTCTCTAAGATTGTGTGGACTCTCTATGACTTGCTGAAAGGAGCAGCTGAGGCTAAGGAAGACGGACGTAATGGAACTGCAAGCAAATGGACAAAGAGAAAAAAAAGAGGAGTGCCTTCTCAGAAGCCAATTCTATGGTTGGAATAACATCAGCAGAGGTTGGAGAAATGAATAGACTGCTTGGCAGAACATGCAGGGATATCCTGATTTTTCAAAGCCATTCATACTCCATACGGATGCCTCAAACCTGAGACTTGGTACTGTTCTATACCAAAGGCAAGAGGGGAAACTTAGAGTCATTGCAAATGGATCGCGCACACTGACAGCACTGAAGTGGTCGGTCACAGAGAAGTTTCGCAATTACCTTTATTACGCACCCGCCTTCACCGTATATAGCGACAATAACCCGCTAACCTACGTACTAACCAGTGCAAAACTCAACGCGACTGGATGCAGATGGGTGGCAGAACTCGTGGACTTCCACTTCACAATTAAATACCGCTCTGGAAAAGACAACATTGATGCGGACAGTTTATCCCGTATGCCATTGGACATCGAAATGGCCAAGCAGTGTACAGATGAAGCAGTGTACAGAGGAACTCACGTCTGATTGTGCGGAGGCAACCGTGCAGGCAATAGAAGTGCAAGATTGGACCATGTCATGGACAGCCATGACCTCACTTCATAACCCAAAAGAGAGTGCAGAGTCAAGTGAGACCTACTCTACTGATGAGATCCGACAAGCATAGAGAGAAGACACCCACATTGGACCAGTAGTACAATGTAAGTTGGCTGGTGAAAAAACCTCCAAACACCTACTGAAAACTTAGCTTAGAGAGGACGGATTCCTTTGCAGAAAGACAGCTATAGGAACTCAGATTGTGCTGCTAAAAAGATACAAACAACGTGTCTTTCAGGAGTTACATAGTAAAATGGGGCATCAAGGTTGGGAAAGGACCATGTCCTTAGTGGGAAGACAGGTTCTTCTGGCCAAAAATGCAGGGAGAAATTGAATTTTTTGTGACCAAGTGTTGTACCTGTTTGAAACAGAAGAAGCCAAGTAAAGAAACTAGAGCACCACTCATGAATATTGTCACCAGCCACCCATTTGAGCTTGTTTCTATTGACTTTTTGCACCTCGACTAGAGCAAAGGAGGGTATGAATATATCCTGGTGATAGTTGATCACTTCACGAGTTCGCACAAGCTTAAGCCACCACATCAAAATCTGCCAAAACTGTTGCTGAATGAATCTTCAATGACTATGCACTGAAATTTGGATTTCCCAAAAGGATTCATCATGACCAGAAAGCAGAGTTCGAATATCAATTGCTTTCCCAGTTTAAGAAGAATTGTGGAACGGCAGGATCGTGAACAACACCATACCACCCGCAAGGGAACGGGCAGGTGGAACGTTTCAATCGGACGTTGCTCCAGATGTTAAAGACCTTGACAGAAACACAGAAGTCTAACTGGACGGAATTATTGAACAAACTTATCTTCGCCTACAACAGTACACGATGTGAGGTAACTAGATTTTCACCATTCTATCTTCTGTTTGGGCATTTACCAAGACTACCTGTAGACTTGCTTTTTGGATTGGCCCCAGAGGGAGGGACTGAGGACCACAAGGAATATGTAAAAAAGATGGAGTCAAGGAATGTGGGAAGCATATGAGTTTGCCAAAGAAAACAGCAAAAAAGGTGGCTGATAGAAACAAAGGAACCACAAAGGAAAAGTAAGGAGCTCGGTGTTGCACCCAGGAGATCGTGTTCTGGTGAGGAAGGAACCTCACACCTAGACAAGGCACAGGGAAGCTGCGTAATCATTTGGAGGACACGATACACACAGTTTTTCGCCGAGTGGGAGAAGAAGGCCCTGTCTATGAAGTAAAACCAGAACGAGGGAAAGGGAGATCAAGGGTTCTACACCGGAATCTCCTGTTACCATGCAATTACCTACCACTGGAATTGGAACTCCAACCGCAGCCAAGAGTGAAGAGGAAACATGGGGGCCAACCTCCATGGAAAGGCATGATCCTTGCTCAGAGGACCAACCTCCATGGAAAGGCATGATCCTTGCTCAGAGGAAGAAGATGAAGAACGTGGCCACTATTATTTACCTGTAGTCCAGCATCAGCAACCTGTGGGAGGAATCAATGAATTGGAAACTGAAAAGTCCAGCATCAGCAACCTGTGGGAGGAAACAATGATTTAGAAAATGAAAACTTACCTGTCGTCCAGCATCAGTAACCTGTGGAGACAAATGAAGGACTAGAGGCAACAAACTTACCACTTGTCCAGCCTTGCGAAGTGGAGAAGGAAAGAAATGAGTGAGAAGATGTGAGGGTGGAGGAACAACCTGTAGCAGATGGACATGTAGCCCCGAATGAAGTTAATGATGAAGGAGAACAGGGGTGCAGATGGCTTAGGAGAGAGAGGAGACCACCAAAGATGTTTACCTATGACTACCTTTGTACTCCGGCATGCTATGGGGTAGAGTATTTAAATCGAGGAAAGTTTCTGCCCACTCAATATACAATGGAGAACTTGACACAATGGGCTCCCCTAGTACCACCAAATCAGCCAGTATATGTATACAGATACAAAGACTTATATGCATACTGAAGAGAATGAATTAAAAGGTGAAAACCTTTGATGACAAGAGACAATGCACTAGACCTTTATTGATGAACTTTAGATACAGTAACACACAGTATATACACAATTTAGAACATTTGTATAACACATCTACTGAAAAGTAAAAGAAGGGTGTAATGTCGGGACAACATTTATTTTTAAAAGTGAGAGTGTGGTGGTTATATAGATATATAAAAATAAATAAAATGGAATAAAAAATAGAAATGGAGTAAAGTTAAAAAGGTATAAATCATTCAACTTAATATATTCCTTGAATATTCTTTCGAGTGTATGGTATGGTATATATTGTCTTTAACAATTGATTTTGGATGTCGTGGTACATGATCGGTTGATCAACTGATTAGTTTTGACTTTTTTGTGAGTGTTCGCCTATGGGGGAGAGGTCACGCTGCTCAGTTAATACACAACTTCAGAAGAAGACGCAGCAGCTCTGTCTCTTGTGGTTTTTCTTAACCGTTTATTTCCTCTCATCAGGTATGAAGTCTACATAAATACATTTAAGTTATTGTCAACATGTTAACAGTAGTATGCGATGTGAACATTATTGTTTACGATGTTATATGAGTTGTTTCCGAGTGTTTGAGCATTATTACATTATTTCAGCTAGTTATGCTAATCGTGTGGTTGTAGCGATGCTTTTGATAATGGAGTGATTATTTATATTATCTGATAAGACAAGAAATATCACAACGATTTATGTCTAACAACGTTATAATTTTTTAACTGTTTTTGATGATTTGTTTCATAACCATTTATTAAACGTGTGAAATAGTAATTGTGGGAAAGCTGTATGTATTTCATATTTTCCCCTTTTCATATAAAAAGTAATGTGGATTAGTTAATGCTACATTATTGTTAATTTTCACTGATTGCTACTTGTGATATGACAAATGTTATAAAAAGGAGATTTTTTCACTTGCTGTTCAAGTTAATACACAGCTTCAGAAGAAGACGCAGCAGTTCCGTCTCTTGTGTTTTTTTTCTTAACTGTTTATTTCCCCTCATCAGGCGGTGAGGGTACTACACAGACACTTAATATTTAATGCTATTAAACGATTTGTACATTGCACGTAATAGATTGCATTTCAACCACATATTTGCCACGGGTTTGCAAAAGCTGTTTCCAGGCATATTTAAGCTAACTTTCAGTTTTCTTTACACTGCTCTGACCAGTAGTCACCAGCAGCATGTAGAGTTATCAAGTAAATTGTTTTGCAAGGCAGTTGGTTCAGTTCAGTTAAAATGTAATCACAAAGCTCATTGGTTTTTGAAATGTTTAGTTTTGATGAATGTTTTGAAAGATGTTTTTGTCACACCACAGGAAAAGACTCAGATTTTTATCAATGTTTGTTTGCGGTCCATACCACTCAGATCATACCCTTTTCAACAATATTGCCAAAAACAATAAAGAACGCTCATCAATGACAGAGTTTTTAACCAAAGCCACAGCTCTGTATTTGATTCACGCTCAGAAAGAAGCATCACAGCTCGTTATCGTGGATTGAGAGAAAAACACTTTTGAAAAATATTTCCAAGAAAATAACTATAAAATGACCTCTGAAAACATAGTCTTAATCTTCGATCGCTACACAAATAGATGTCCATTCTGAAGCGCCACTCCTCTCAGATGGTTTTGTGATGTTGACTTTTGTGAGCTTTAAAGTTCACGCAACATTTCTTAACACAGAGCTAAAAGCATGTTCTCACTCCCCTCAAAGTATAGTTTCAACACACAATGTGGAATATCAACCGGCCTATATCTTCCCCTAGGTGGTCCATTGGGGTCTACCCATCAAAGCTAAATGCAAAAAATCTTTAAGAGGAAACGCAACTTGCCAATCAACAATTCTCTCCAAGTCTAAAAACTGTTTCTCTGAAAGGCTTTCTAAAATTGTGTTTAAAATATAATGAACCTTTCATAATCTTGACTTCAAGGTTCAAGGTCAAGGTTCATGGTTTGTTTATTCGTCACATACTAAATTATACAGCGTATAATCAGAAGTGAAATGTAAATCAAGTCAGGTCCGCTCAGTGGACAGTGCAAAAAAGATAAAGTTAAATAAAAGTAACACAACACAGGAGCATATATATAAATATAAGTAAAAAAAGAGAAATAAAGAGTAAAATGTGCAATAGAATAAAAAAGTGCAAAACAAATAAGATGTGCAAAACAAATAAGATGTGCAAAAAACAGTATACTGGGACTTAATAAATAGTAATATGAACAGGGATGTGCAAGAGGGATGTGCAAACGGGTTGTACCGGGTATATACATGTAGCAGCAATACGGATGATGGGAATAGTAAATGTTTTACAGTTAGTGAATGAGTCTTGTAAATGTTTTTGAGACTGAGTTTGTGTTAAGGAGCCTGATGGCCTGAGGGAAGAAGCTCCTCCTCAGTCTCTCGGTTTTTGCCATCATGTTCCTGAAGCGCTTGCCAGATGGCACTAAACAGAAAAGATGGTTACCGGGGTAATTTGAGTCTTTGAGGATTTTTGCAGTTCTGCTTTTGCAGCATTTGAGGTAGATGTCCTGCAGAGAGGGGAGAGCAGACTTTGAGATGCGCTCAGCCAAGCGCACGACTCTCTGTAGAGCTTTGCAGTCCTGATTTGTGGCGTTACTATACCACACTGAGATACAGTTGCATTCCTGCACAGAATGATGGCGTTTTGAAGCACTGCTTTGTGAAGCTTGTAAACCGTAAGTCTTTAGTTTTGAACCTGTGAATTGAGGTGCATCAAACTGCGGAAGTTAATTTCAGTAAAGGAGCCTTTGCTTCTTTAGAACAGTTCTGAAATCTTTGGAAATGTAAATAATCCGCTGCTAATAAACAAATTTGTTACAGTTTATAGTGTCCTATTGTCCTCATCAAACAAGCTCTCCATACAAAACAAATAAATAAATTATGCAGACACTTAAAATTTAATGCTATTAGACGATTTGTACATTGTAAGTAATAGATTGCATTTTCAACCAAATATTTGCCATCTCGATAAGATTAACCAGTTTATCTGAGTTCAAGTAAAGCCCATGAAGACACTGGTTCATGGGTTTACAGCGAACGCGCCCTAGCAGCGGATCATTTCAATTTCCAACTGAAATGTCATTGATGAGCGTTCTTTATTGCTTTTGACAATATTTATGAAAGGGGTATGATCTGAGTGGTATTGATTGAAAACAAACATTGATGAGAATCTGAGTCTATTCCAGTGGTGTAATAAAAAATCTTTCAAAACATAAATTAATAGTAAACATTATTTCAAACACCATTGAGCTTTGTCATGTAATTTGTGATGAACTGAACCAACTGCCTTGCAAAATATTTAACTTAAAATGTTGCATGCTGCTGGTGACTGACTACTTGTCAGAGCGGTGTAAAGACAACTGAAATGTAGCTTGAATATGCCTGGAAACAGTTTCGACTAACCAATGCCAAATATTTTTTTTGAAAGTGCATTCTATTACACACAATGAACAAACCGTCTAATAGCATTAAATATTAAGTTTCTGTATAATGTTTTGTTGTTTTTTGTATGGAGAGCTTGTTTTATGTGGACAATAAGAGACTATGAACTGTAACAAATTTGTTTATTGCACAAATGTGTCATTGAAATCTTGATAAAATTAACCAGTTTATCTGAGATCAGGTAAAGCCCAATGAAGACACTGGTTCATGGGTTTACACCGAACGCGCCCTAGCAGCGGATCGTTGAAATTTCCAAAGATTTCAGAACTGTTCTAAAGAAGCAAAGGCTCCTTTACTGAAATTGCGTGACTTCCGCAGTTTGATGCATACTACAATTCACAGGTTCAAAACTAAAGACTCGTAGAGGTTTCCAAGCTTCACAAAGCAGTGCTTCAAAAGTACCCATCATTCTGGTTAAGAGCGCAACTGACGTCAAGATCCTGAAATGCTCATTATCTTTTAAACACATTTTTAGAAATCCTTTCAGAGAAATAGATTTTAGACTTGAAGAGAGATGTTGATTGGCATGTTGTGTTTCACCTTAAAGATTTTCTACATTAAGCTTTGATGGGTAGACCACAATTGATCACCCAGGGGGCGATATAGGCCGGTTGATATTCCACATCGTAGGTTGACACTAGACTTTGAGGGGAGTGGGAACGTGCTTTAAAGTGTTCAGAAAGGTAGCGTAAACATTAAAGCCCACAGAACTCAACAACACAAAACCATCTGAGAGGAGTGGAGCTTCAGAATAGACTTCCGTTTGTCTTTCGATCGAAATTTAAGGCTATATTTTTTGGGATCATTTCTATAGTTCTTTACTTGGAAATGTGTTTCGAAAGTGTTTGTCTCCCAATCCGTGATGATGAGTTGTGATGCTTGTTTCTGAGAGTGAATCAAAGACAGAGCTGTGGCTTTGGTTACAAACTCTGTCATTGATGAGCGTTCTTTATTGCTTTTGACAATATTGATGAAAGGGGTATGATCTGAGCGGTATTGATTGCAAACAAACATTGATGAGAATCTGAGTCTATTCCAGTTATGTAATAAAAATTATTTCAAAACATAAATTAAAACTAAACATCATTTCAAACACATTTGTCATGGAATTTGTACTGAACTGAACCAACTCCCTTGCAAAACAATTAACTTTAAAATTCTGCATGGTGCTGGTGACTGACTACTTGTCAGAGCGGTGTAAAGACAACTGAAATGTAGCTTAAATATGCCTGGAAACAGCTTCCACTAACCAATGCCAAATATTTGGGTGAAAGTACAATCTATTATATACAATGAACAAACCGTCTAATAGCATTAAAAATTACGTTTCTGTATAATGGTTTTTTTTTGTATTTTTTGTATGGAGAGCTGGTTTTATGTGGACAATGAGAGACTATGAACTGTAACAAATTTGTTTATTGCACAAATGTGTCATTGAAATCTCTATAAAATTAACCAGTTTATCTGAGATCAGGTAAAGCCCATGAAGACACTTGTTCATGGGTTTACACCGAATGCGCCCTAGCAGCGGATCGTTGAAATTCCCAAAGATTTCAGAACTGTTCTAAAGAAGCAAAGGCTCCTTTACTGAAATTGCGTGACTTCCGCAGTTTGATGCATACTACAATTCACAGGTTCAAAACTAAACACACGCAGAGGTTTCCAAGCTTCACAAAGCAGTGCTTCAAAAGTACCCATCATTCTGGTTAAGACGCAACTGACATCAAGATCCTGAAATGCTCATTATCTTTTAAACACATTCTTAGAAATCCTTTCAGAGAAATTGTTTTTAGACTTGACGAGAATTGTTGATTGGCATGTTGTGTTTCACCTTAAAGATTTTCTACATTAAGCTTTGATGGGTAGACCACAATGGAGCACCCAGGGGGCAATATAGGCCCGGTTGATATTCCACATCGTAGCTTGACACTAGACTTTGAGGAGAGTGGGAACAAGCTCTAAAGTGTTCAGAAAGATAGCGTGAACATTAAAGCCCACAGAAGTCAACAACACAAAACCATCTGAGATGAGTGGAGCTTCAGAATGGACTTCTGTTTTTGTTGCGATAGAAAGTTAAGACTATATTTTCTGGGATCATTTCTATAGTTCTTTACTTGGAAATGTGTTTCAAAAGTTTTTGTCTCCCAATCCACGATGATGAGCTGTGATGCTTCTTTCTGAGAGTGAATCAAAGACAGAGCTGCGGCTTTGGTTACAAACTCTGTCATTGATGAGCGTTGTTTATTGCTTTTGACAATATTGACGAAAGGGGTATGATCTGAGTGGCTTTGATTGCAAACAAACATTGATGAGATTCTGAGTCTATTCCAGTGGTGTAATACAAATTATTTCAAAACATAAATTAAAACTAAACATAATTTCAAACACCATTGAGCTTTGTGTAATGCCACGTCGGCATGGAGACACACGCAAAGATTAAAAACAGCACAGTGTTAATTACTTTTCATCCTTTCACTACAAGAAGTGAGATGGTCACCTGATCTACGTCACTAACTCTTCAAGTCGCCTCTCTGTCTGCATATAAAGCCCCTCCTCCTGCAGCTAGCGTGCATTTTTCAAAGAGAGAACAAAGGTACTCAATCTACATAGAGGATTTTGAGAAGACCCCTAGTGGCCGTAGCCATTAAAACCATCTACTCAAGAAGCAATATGGATATTAATGTTGTACTCTGCCTTTCATATCCTTGGTATTGTTGTAAACTGCTTTCTTCTAAAGTGTAGAAAACTCAGAAGAGAAGACCAGGAGAAATCGGATCGTCAGCAGGATTCTTTTTATTGAGAACACAAGCTGTTGGTAGCTGCAGTCATCGAAATCTCAATCTTAAGTAACTTTACAAGGTTATTTTATAGGCATTTTTGGAGGAGGGACTTCTCGGAGGTGGAGACAGATTCAAACAAAGCAAGCACCTGAGGGAGGCGTTAGTTTGTTACGGGAACTTCCCGTGGTTGTAATCTCATCAACATAATCAAATGCATAGACACTAATCCAATCAACCTAAACGAATCCACGTCTGGGCCAGAAAGCCATTTGCAGAACAAAGGTTGAATCTCTCAGTAGTCTGACTCATTGATCTTACCATTATCATAGAGACAAAGGCCCAGCTGTCTCAAGCTCAATGGTCAGGAAACGATCTCAAACACCTGAATTGCCTGACACTTTCTTAGTCAGGAAGTGTATCTAAATTAAACATTTAAATACAATTTGTAATCCCACAATTCCCCCTCTGAGAGTTCTAATAACTCTCACAAAATACAAATTTAGACACTTAAAAGTAATTCTTGTAACTTGTAATCGTTACAGGCACATAGTACATGTTCTGTGTTGCTTATATGTAATTGCATGCTGACACAGAAACAAAACATGCAATTAGGGTCTGTGAAGTTCTTACGGGTAATAATCTTTTCTGGTTGGAACTGTCATTTCCTCGTGAGAGGCGGGCGTCATTTGCTGAAAGAAACACTTGATACTGTGGATGCATAGATAGTACGCAAGTAGGAGAAACAACAGCAGAATTGCTATTTCCTTGATCCACAGCCAGGGTTTACCTAACAAGTTTCCGAACCATGAAGAATTATCTTCAGTCATCTGGTGTAATTTTGCTGAAAGACCAAGAATACGAAAATCTTGATCATGTTGATGGATGACTGAAGTTCCCGTATGTGAGTCTCTGCGTTGTGTATTTTTTTCTTCTTTCTTCTTTCTTTTCTCTTTCTTGTGTGATAGTTGGCTCGGCAATGGGTCTAGTTGTTTTCTAGAGGTTGTGGCTTCATCCGCAGGTGAGAAGGGTGGTGCATATGGATCTCAGGACAGCCATCAGGTGGTATCTGCACAGAGGAAGAAAGAAACACAAACAAGAGAGACCAACGGCACAGAGCAGTATTTGTAGAGTCTGCAAACATTAGGGTTGTATCCTCTGTTCAAAATATAGTCTGCTATGGTTGTTCCTTCTTTCCCTATTTCTTAATTCCTGTGACACCTAAAGAACAGTGAGGAAAGGATGGACTATTGGATGGGGAAAGGCCTATGAGGAAATCTTCACCATGAGGGTTGGCCCCGAAGCCTGTTGCTTTCGGTTCTTCCCTGGGCTCCTCACTGGTTCTTGTGTCTGCCCTATCCTATCCCTGCAGGGGGAGGAACAACTTTACAGTGTGACACATGAGTCCAAGTTTTCCTTCCCTGACACAATACTGCAGCAGCTGTAATCAACATCACTTGATGTGGTCCGTACTTAGGCTCTAATGGCTTGTTTTTGAACGCCTTTATCATGACCCATTGACCTGGGACGATTGTGTGTCCACCTTCTGGTGGAGTCTGCCAACACGACTCAACTCTCTTTGGCACTCTGCACTGCCTTTGTGAGGTTTTCACAGTAAGCGATCAGGGCATCTGAAGCAATGTTTACATCAGCATTTCTAAGATCAATCACACCTGGCATCTGCATTGGGCGTCCAGTAATAATCTCATGAGGGCTCAGTCCTACTGATCTGTTAGGTGATGCTCTCATACTACACAGTACTGCGGGCAGTGCTTCAACCCATGGTACTCCTTCCTGATGCATTTTGCTTAGCCTGGTTTTGATTGTTCTGTTTGATCGTTCAACCTGTCCTGATGCTTGTGGCCTATAGGGACAGTGGAGGTTCCACTTAATCTTCAACATTCTAGACACTTCCTTGACTACCTGTCCTGTGAAGTGGGTACTTTGATCTGAGTCAATGCAATCTGGTAATCCCCATCTGGGAATGAAATCAGTGACAAGACATTTAGCAGTATGTGCAGCTGTAGCACGCCCTGTTGGATAAGCTTCTACCCATCTTGAGAACTTGTCTATTACTACCAAAATGTCAGTTTTTCCTTTACAAGGGGGCAACGATATGTTGGAAGTTACTGCATATCCTGCTCGTCTGTTACCTTCAATAACTTGAGCTGAACCATCAACAAACAACTCCAATTCTGAGTTCTCTATGGGAGTTTCTGCTATTTCACTTGTCGCTACATATGTAAGCGTAACACAATCATGTGTCATTTCGCCTTCATCCTCTAACACAAATTCAGTCATTGCAGACATCATACATGAGGATGGGTTCGTGACTGGTGCACGCTGTATAACAATATTCGGGGCTGTGAGAGTTGCTAACCAATTTCCCCAATGGGAGGAGGTGACAGAAGTGACTTTTGCTTGATTCATTAGTGCGGACACTGCGTGAGGGCATTTTACGTTTACAGTCTGACCTAACACCATTCCTGATGAAGCCTGAAGCGCTAGATGAGCTGCCTGTACTGCAAGGTTCAATTTCTTAGTCAAAGTGGATACTCTAGCACGGAGTTCATTGTTCTGTTTCTCTAGCTCTGAGTTACGCTGAGACTGTTGTGTAGCTAGTGTTACACTGAATTCTCTGTGACAACAGATAATGCCTTTCACATTGTTCTTACGAATACTTGCTCCTAGTACCTTTTACACTCATCTACCACCAAGTCTTGTCTGGATGAATCTCATATTTCTGCGTTAGTTCTTGTCTAACTTTTCAGTAACTATTAGGTCCATTTGTTCCCCTAACAGTGTTTTGAATTCACTATCTGACCACAGAGGAGTCAAGACCACTCTTTTCTGTGGTTGGAATCAGCCTAGCATTCCTTCTACCCATTTTGTAAGTTTCTTCTGTACCACACAAACAAAACACTAAACAAAAACAAAAAACTTATCTGATCAACAGAGGGTACACTTGTTAAAAAGCAACTATTGTTAACTTTCCAAATTACCAACACTTCACACTTAACTTCCTGCCTACAGGAACAGAGGATAAACCAAAATTATTAGCACGAAATGCTAACCTTCCCTGCCTGAAACAGAGAATAACTTCCCTGCCTACAAGAACAGAGGATAACTTTCATTATTAGCACGAAAAGCTAACCTTCCCTGCCTGAAACAGAGGCTAACTTATTATTAGCACGTAATGCTAACCTTCCCTGCCTGAAACAGAGGATAACCAATTATTAGCACGTAATGCCAAATCTTCCCTGCCTGAAACAGAGGATAACTTATTATTAGCACGTAATGCTAACCTTCCCTGCCTGAAACAGAGGATAACCATTATTAGCACGTAATGCCAAATCTTCCCTGCCTGAAACAGAGGATAAACCAAACTTATTAGCACGAAATGCCAACCTTCCCTGCCTGAAACAGAGGATAACACAGAGGATAACCAATTATTAGCCCTACCTGAAACAGAGGATAACTTTCATCTCTAAAAGAAAAACTTTAGAGGATAACTTAGTTAAACAAACCCTACAGATGTATGTTAACTCTTCTGACGGCACAGAGGATACAATATTTGTACTGGTCTTAGGTTCTTTTGGATTAGAGCACTCACCAGAGAGAAAAATTCAGTCTGGGAATCTTTGTTCAGCTGGAAGTTTCGCTGGATTCCAAAAGATGCAGATCTTTGTTTGAGCTTGAAGTTTTTCAGGTGAGGAAGCTGGAACTCTATCCGGGTCACGGCACCATCTGTTGTAAACTGCTTTCTTCTAAAGTGTAGAAAACTCAGAAGAGAAGACCAGGAGAAATCGGATCGTCAGCAGGATTCTTTTTATTGAGAACACAAGCTGTTGGTAGCTGCAGTCATCGAAATCTCAATCTTAAGTAACTTTACAAGGTTATTTTATAGGCATTTTTGGAGGAGAGACTTCTCGGAGGTGGAGACAGATTCAAACAAAGCAAGCACCTGAGGGAGGCGTTAGTTTGTTACGGGACCTTCCCGTGGTTGTAATCTCATCAACATAATCAAATGCATAGACACTAATCCAATCAACCTAAACGAATCCACGTCTGGGCCAGAAAGCCATTTACAGAACAAAGGTTGAATCTCTCAGTAGTCTGACTCATTGATCTTACCATTATCATAGAGACAAAGGCCCAGCTGTCTCAAGCTCAATGGTCAGGAAACGATCTCAAACACCTGAATTGCCTGACACTTTCTTAGTCAGGAAGTGTATCTAAATTAAACATTTAAATACAATTTGTAATCCCACAGTATGAATGTGGTTATTTAGAATGTGGAATGCTTTAATCTGTGCCTTAACCTGTATAGGGTATCCCATGCTATTTTTCTTAATCTATAACGGATTAATGTTCTCTGTAAAGTTGTAACGTGTTTAGATTCATAGAGACTGTCATGATTATTTTGAATCAATGGTACAACAGATTTGGTGATAATTATAAGTGGGTAAACATGTGATAACACTTTACATATGTATTAAAACTCTTATTTTTTGTCACATGGAAGTTTCAAAATGGTATGCCCCAAAGACATAGGCGGGGCTCCGCCCCACAAGAACAATCTGATTGGAAGAAGCTAGGGTTTAAACCTAGTGGTTTAAAAGCGGACACTACGCTCTGGCTCACTCTCTTTCCTCCTCGCTCTCCAACGTGTTCGCTCGCGGATGACCCAGAAGCTTCGGCGGCGCTGGACCCTCGCCTTAACATCGGGCTGAGAAGACAAACTAGCTAAGCGAATTCAAGACTTCGTAAAGCCGTAACACCTCAAAGCCGGCAGACTAACAGCGCTTTCCATCTCAACATAGAACCAGGCAACCGCCGATCGAAAGAGGGCTTTCCCGGTGATGTCACGCAGCAGCAACAAAGCCATCTGAGATTTCCGTGAAAACACGAAGTAACCATGTGGAACGAAACTTAAGTGAACGCAAGTATTCAAACAAAGTTTCTATCCTAACTGAACGGGTGAATAGATTTGGACGCAGAAAAGAGCAGCATCTCTTTCGTGATCTTCCTTGTGGTTTCAGTCATGAAATAGCAAAGAGTGCTATTTTACCCTTTATGTTAACATTACTCGCAAGACCCCAGAATGTGTGTGTGTTTGTTTATGTGTATGTTTATGTGTTTTTATTAGGTTAGACCATGTACCATAGAATAGCAGTTAGTAAATAAACCTTGTTTCATTTATAAAGAACCATGTCTTGGGATGTGATTTTCTAGTTCAAACTTATTGCCAAAAAGATCGTGTTACCTCACTCAAATGGTATAAAACCCTTTATTTTGTTTATCGTTGGCCACGAAAGCAAAATAACCTAAAGTGTTAAAGATATACTGATGTCAATGATTGCTGGACGAATCGTTAATACAGTATAAATCATAAGTCAAAGATTAATATTACTTTAATCAAGCAATATTTTATCTGTAAGCTAAAGATTCCCCAAAAAGCTAAATAATACCTATAGTTTCCTTACATTTGTCATGGAATTTGTATTGAACTGAACCAACTAAATTGCAAAACAATTAAATTAAAAATTCTGCTTGGTCCTGGTGACTGACTACTTGTCAGAGCGGTGTAAAGACAACTGAAATGTAGCTTTGACAAACCAATGGCAAATATTTGGTTGAAAGTACAATCTATTACATAAAATGAACAAACCGTCTAATAGCATTAAATATTAGGTTTCTGTATAATTTTTTTGTTTGTTTTTTTTTGTATGGAGAGATTGTTTTATGTGGATAATAAGAGACTATGAACTGTAACAAATTTGTTTATTGCACAAATGTGCAGTCATTGATAATCTCGATAAAATTAAACAGTTTATCTGAGACTTTTTCAGGTAAAGCCCATAATCAAACTTGTTCATGGTTTACAACACCATTACGTTACTGCCAATAAAATGTTGAAATTACGATTTCACTGAAGTGGCTCTAAAGAAGCAGTAGGGTCTCTCTTACTTGCACAGTTGTTCTCCGCTGTGTTTGATGCATACTAATACAATTCACAGGGTTCAAAACTAAACCGCTGATGATTGGTGTTTCAAGATTCACAAAGCAGTGCTTCAAAAGAACGCATCATTCTGGTTAAAATACATTTCAATCATTTGCCAACCTGAGGCAGAATAGTTATCTTTTAAACACATAGAAATCCTTTCAGAGAACACAGTTTTGCACACTTGAAACAACCAGGCCAGGAGTCAGCATGTTGTGTTTCACCTTCAAAGATAGCTTTCTACATTAAGCTTTGATGGGTAGACCACAATGCTCCAGGGCGATATAGGCAAGAATGTTATGTAACGTGCAACTAGCCCAATTTGAGAGTGGGATCTCCGCGTGCTCTAAAGTGATTCTAATGAAGCACCGTGGACATTAAAGCCGCCACATAAGTAAACAGTGGCTAAGAACCATCTGATAGGCGTGGAGCTTCAGAAAGGAGGAGACTTCCGTTTATGTTTCGATCGAAAGTTAAGACTATATTTTCTGGGATCATATTGTTCAGTATTTATTTGGAATATGTGTTTCAAAAGTGTTTGTCTCCCAATACCAAGTAAATGATGAGTTGTGATGCTTCTTTTGAGAGTGAATCAGAGACAGAGCTGTGGCTATTGTTACAAACTCTGTCATTGATGGGCGTTCTTTATTGCTTTTGACAATATAGATGAAAGGGGTATAGAGAGTGGTGATTATTGCTAACAAACATTGCGAGAATCTGCCGTGACATCATCGTAAACACGCCACAAACAAACTCACAACAAAGAAAGGAAACGGAATGGTGTTCAAACACCATGTGGATGTTTTCATGTAATGCTGAACTGAACCAACTGCCTATGAGAATTTAACTTAAAATTACTGCATGCAGCAGAGACTGGTGGCAGGAGTGGCACGGGCTGTAAAGACAACTCAAATGTAGCTTGAATATAACTGGAAACAGCTTTGACAAACCAATGGCAAATATTTGGTTGAATTCAATATTATTTATGTGATGGTTTTATAAACGTGGCATTAATCATTTGTCTTTTCAAGAGGTTCATTACATGCTCATACAATAATACATTTTTAATATAGTCTGGAGGTACACTTATTCGATCAGATTGTTTTTAATTGAAGCAAAACACACATACAAAGGTAAAAATATAAACAGAAAACATACTCTGAAAATATAGCAAGTTTAAAAGTAACGTTATATAAATTTTTCCATCGGCGTCGCGCCATCAAGCTCTCGCTGGATCCGCTCCTCGGCTATCAACGAGAGGAACGTCTGTACTTCCTCAACAGACAACGACACTGCTATTTTGTGGTTGATGCAAAAATGTGCGTTTGTTTAAACAAAGTTGTGTCCGATCCTTCGCTGGCTGTGTTGATTTAAATCTAGCGGGTAGGGCTGTAGAGGAGGGTCTCGTGGTCAAGTTCAGTGACGCAGTAATGCCGATTTTCTCCAGCCAATCAGTGATCAGTAGAGTTTTCACGCCACGCTTTGGTAACACGGATCGCTTGGAACCTCGGCCGAGGTGGTACTAAAAAGGTACCAGGTACCAGGTACAGTACCCAGTGGAAAACCCCCCAAAAGTGAACCGTACCGAACCGTACTGTGCCGTACCATGCAGTGGAAAAGCGCCATAAGTCTACATGATGTGAAGTTGTGTGACAGTTTTATCATTTGAATTTGCACTACAAAGATAGTATGTAAATGTAACGGATGTGTATGCCGGTGTTGTTAGAGCGCCCGCCTAATCCCGGTTCGAGACCCGCCGAGAACGGTTACATATATTTATTATTATTTATTTATTTTTGGTACATTTCTTAAGAAGCATAATTTATATTTAGATGTATTTGTTGACCAGTTGTGGTCTGTGCAATAAATATTAAAAGTTCTAAACCATCTATTGTGTTTTATTGTTCCACTATAGCAATGATAATATTTACAAAAATATATTGAATTTGATAGGTGTCTCGCACATTGTCCCACAGCAACATTAAAATAGTGTAGAGTAGTGTACAATGTTTTATAATTTATTCTATTTAGTGTCCATTTCATTAATTTAACATATTTAATATTGGGAGCATCCAAGTTAATTGACATATTGAAATATATTTTTATATGCAATATGAAGTAATGCAATAGTTACTTTCCCTGATAATTAGTTACTTTTATAATGATGTAACTCAATTACTAATTGTGAGAAGTATCTAGTAACTATAACTAATTACATTTTTTTAAGTAACATGCCCAACACTGCAAATGTGTCATTGAAATCTCGATAAAACTAACCAGTTTATCTGAGATCAGGTAAAGGCCATGAAGACACTGGTTCATGGGTTTACACCGAACGCGCCCTAGCAGCGAATCATTGAAATTCCCAAAGATTTCAGAACTGTTCTAAAGAAGCAAAGGCTCCTTTACTGAAATTGCGTGACTTCCGCAGTTTGATACATACTCCAATTCACAGGTTAAAATCTAAAGACTCGCAGAGGTTTCCAAGCTTCACAAAGCAGTGCTTCAAAAAAAACATCAATCTGGTTGAGGGCAACTGACGGCAAGATGCTGAAAAGCTCATTATCTTTTAAACACATTTTTAGATATCCTTTCAGAGAAATAGTTTTAGACTTGAAAAAATTGTTGATTGGCATGTTGTTTTTCACCTTTTCAAGATTTTCTACATTAAGCTTTGATGGGTAGACCACAATGGAGCACCCAGGGGCGATATAGGCGGTTGATGTTCCACATCGTAGCTTGACACTAGACTTTGAGGGAGTGGGAAGCGTGCTCTAAAGTGTTCAGAAAGGTAGCGTGGACATTAAAGCCCACATAAGTAAACAACACAAAACCATCTGAGAGAAGTGGAGCTTCAGAATAGACTTCCGTTTATGTTTCGATCGAAAGTTAAGACTATATTTTCTGGGATCATTTCTATAGTTCTGTACTTGGAAATGTGTTTTGAAAGTGTCTGTCTCCCAATCCGCGATGATGAGTTGTGATGCTTCTTTCTGAGAGTGAATCAAAGACAGAGCTGTGGATTTGGTTACAAACTCTGTCATTGATGAGCGTTCTTTATTGCTTTTGACAATGTTGATGAAAGGGGTATGAACTGAGTGGTATTGATTGCAAACAAACATTGATGAGAATCTGAGTGTGTTCCAGTGGTGTAATAAAATATCTTTCAAAACAGAAATTAAAACTAAACATAATTTCAAACACCATTGACTTTTGTTATGGAATTTGTACCAACTGAACCAACTGCCTTGCAAAACAATTAACCTAAAGATTCTGCATGCAGCTGGTGACTGATTATTTGTCAGAGCGGTGTAAAGACAACTGAAATGTAGCTTAAAAATGCCTGGAAACAGCTTTGACAAACCAATGGCAAATATTTTTGTATGGAGAACTTGTTTTTTGACTTTTTTGTATGGAGAGCTTGTTTTTATGTGGACAGTTGCACAAATATGTCATTGAAATCTCGATAAAATTAACCAGTTTATCTGAGATCAAGTAAAGCCCATGAATACACTGGTTCATGGGTTTACAGCGAACGCGCCCTAGCAGCGGATCGTTGAAATTTCCAAAGATTCCGGAACTGTTCTAAAGAAGCAATGATTGAACAAACTGTTCTGTTACAGTAATTGTCTAAGTTAACAATAATTAAGGAATACATTTTGGTTGTATTTTGTCCCCCCCTGCTGGCTGTTCTTAGAATAACATTGTCGGTATCATGTGACTGATCAGATGACTAACAAGGAAATTAGTGCCTGCCATCCTGCTTTTCTATTCTCGAGTCTGGAAGCAGTGAATCAGTATCCATCTGCATTCATCCTTGGCCTTTGGTAGCTTCGTCGGTATGTTTTATTGTTATTGTTCATATTACCTTCAATTGTATTTGAGTATTTGAAGTTTTGTAATTTGTATTATTTGAGTGCATCTTAGATGTATTTTCTCATCGGACTATATGAGAGCCATTGATACATTTAGCATTGTCTTTTGGCTGACAATGTATTTTTGTGTTATTTGATAAGCAGGAAAGTTAGATCTAGATTACAAGATATTTGTAAGAAGTATTCCTTTATGTACTCATTGTGAATGTCAATTCATATTGTTATTGTTTTCTTCTTATTTCATAGTTTTACTCTACCCTTATTAAAGTATGCAAAAAGGACATTCCGTGTCTGTGACGTTGATGAGGGGGAGTTTAACTTGCTGTTGAAGTATATACAGGACGTATACGGAGAACAGTACACAAACATTGATGAGAATCTGAGTCTTTTTCAGTGGTGTGATGAAAAAATCTTTCAAAACATAAATCAAAACTAAAAATAATTTCAAACACCATTGAAATTTGTGATGACATTTGTACTGAACTGAACCAAGTGCCTAGCAAATCAATTCACTTTAAAACTCGGTAATACTTTAAATCACAACCTGCAAAGAACTGCGTAGGTAAACTGAAGTTACAGCGTAACTTTTTTGTAATTATAGTACACCTATTCAGTACCTCCTTGTAGGTATAGTGGAATAATATGCGACGTTTGGGGAATAAAGGGGTAATGACCTGTGAAATTACAAATCATTTATACTGTATTTTAAAACTAAGGGGTACCTATTCTAATATTATGTGGTATGACATGCATGACCTAAACAACAATCTTATGTTTAGGAGTGATTTAGAAATCACAATTATACTTTTAATAATTTTATATTGGTTGCCTAATTTATTACAGTCCTAGGTATTTTTTACCATGGGGTAAATAATCTATTATTAAAGTATACATGATGGGGATTGCTGAACAACAAAACTGGACAGCTAGTGAAATTAGTTAATGAGTTTCTGTTATGATTTATAATTCACAAGTCTACTTACCTTGTGAAAGCTTATTTGTTGATCTCAGCTGTGTCACACTAGCAACTTCCCAACACCACTATCACCAAATAACTTTGCATGATATACCATCAAGGTTCAATGCAGCTTAATGCAGGCTTATCTCTGTCCAGCTGTTCGCAGAAAAAATACATGATACAACATTTGTATTTCAGTGGATGTATACAGTGATGTTTTTATAGCAAAAAATAAATACATTTATTTTGGCCATCAAACAATTAAATTACAACTAATGCAATATTGTTCTCTGTAATTACTTTGCAAATATATACTTTTTCTGTTTTTAAGTCCAACTTGTTCCTCCATTATTCCATGTAGTTACAGGGTAAATACAACATTTGCAGGCTGTAAATTAAAGTGGTGCTTTGTTACCTCCTTGTTCCGTGTAGTTACAGGGTAAATACAACCTTTGCGGGCTGTAAATTAAAGTGGTGCTTGTTCTTCCCTTGTTCCGTGTAGTTACAGGGTAAATACAACATATGCGGGCTGTAAATTAAAGTGGTGCTTGTTCTCCCCTTATTCCGTGTAGTTACAGGGTAAATACGTCATTTGCTGGCTGTAAATTAAAGTGGTGCTTGTTCCGTGTAGTTACAGGGTAAATACAACATTTGCAGGCTGTAAATTAAAGTGGTGCTTGTTCCTCCCTTGTTCTGTGTAGTTACAGGGTAAATACAACATATGCGGGCTGTAAATTAAAGTGGTGCTTGTTCTCCCCTTATTCTGTGTAGTTACAGTGTAAATACGACATTTGCAGGCTGTAAATGAAAGTGGTGCTTGTTCCTATTTTTATTTTATTTTATTTAACCTTTATTTAACCAGAAGAGACTCTCTGAGATTAAAAATCTATTTTGCAGGAGTGTTCTGGCCAAAATGGACAGCAATACATCAGTTTCATCACAAGATATTACAACACAGACAGACTAGAGACACTTAAAAAAACAGTTACATGTCATTGAGTCAATTTCCATTTGCCGAATAACTCTTTTGAAATGATCCAAAGACATCAAACTTTGTAATTTCAAATTCGATTGCAGATGATTCCAGTCAGACGGAGCTGCGTACATAAAAGCCTTTTTTCCTAATTCAGATCGGACAAAAGGAACAGAGAGAGTATAATAGTTTTGTGAGCGAAGGAAGTATTTCTCAACAGCTTTCTGTTTTATAAGACAGCAGAGATATGAGGGCAACATCCCCAGAATGGCTTTATAAATAATTAAATACCAGTGCATTTTTCTTCTGGTAAGCAAAGAAGGCCAACCTACTCTGTTATACAATATACAGTGATGAGTTGAGGGTTTACAATCTGATATAAATCTTAAAGCACCATGATAGACGGCATCTAAAGAGGATAGAAGATATGATGGTGCGAACTGATACACTACATCACCATAGTCAAGCACGGGTAGAAAAGTAGTGGTAACCAATTTCTTTCGTACATTGAATGAAAAACAAAACTTGTTCCTAAAATAAAACCCAAGCTTAATTTTCAATTTCAATCTGATGAAATGTTTATATAAAAAAATGAATGTATGAACTGTTTAACCTGCTTTCTGGTTTCAGGAAACATATGTGTGGAAAACAAGAAAATAAATGAAATACTCACTGGGAAAACAAGAAAATAAATGAAATACTGATTCACAATGAAAAGAGGATAAATAAAATGACATAAACCAAATTAAACTTTG
>CM050412.1:10468521-10586186 GCA_027564155.1 Gymnocypris eckloni scoliostomus | reverse complement strand
CGTTCACGGCCAAAGCAACGCTCCGCTAATGTTCCGCCACCGTAAACCAAATCCCGCTCAGATCACGCGCTCACATTAAATGTCTCCAGTAACGTTAGGCCTATTTATTTTTTCCTGTTTATAGTGACATTATTGAATAAATGCCTCAATTAAAGCAGTAGTCTGTTAAGAAATGGTTATGTTTCAGGGTGAAATTGTTAATTTAAATTAGGGATGTTCATTAACCTTTAACCGACCGATAAGAATTTTGACCCATTAATACAATCAGTTAAACGGTTTAAAGTAACTTATTTATTTATTTGTAGTAATTTATCAAAATATTTTAAAAGGTTTGCTGCATGGTTAAAATAAGCTATACGAGTATAAAAAAAACACGTTTTTTAGAGAGAGCGAGAGAGGAAAAAACCAAGTCGCCTATAAGTCGCATTTTATTATTTCATTCAGAAATAGGCCAACGCGAATAACAAACATTATAATAAACACTGTAAACATATGTTGTGGCAATTTCTTTCTAACAAACATCATCGCTGAGTAAGAGACAACTCTGAGTCCATATTATAATAATAAAAGTATTTATTCCCTTGCAAGAGAAGATCCCTCAGTTCTAACACACATAGCTGTGAGTCAGTCAGGAGCGAGAGAGAGAGAGAGACAGATAGAGAGAGAGAGACAGAGACAGAGAGATAGCGCTAGAGAGCCAGAGAGCCAGAGATAAGAACTAAGGAGAAGCAGTGCCGGTCTGTTTTATAGTCCTTTCCTTCCAAGGCCTCCTCCTTCCCTCCTCTAGAGGGAGAGATACCAGTCTGTTTACCGATTAATGGTTATACAGAAAAGGGAGGCAAATGCCCCCTTGACCATCTGCGTTTCCTTACCTCTATCACTTCCCAATCATAGTAAATCATCACACAAAGAATGCTTATCTAACTACGAGAAGAAAACATATAATGCATACATCTGAAATCTATGTCTCACTGTTTGATTACTGCCCAGAAGGAAAATTCCTTTACAATTCCTCCCTGTTTATCATTCTCTGATAACTGATTAATCAAACATTGTAATAATAATAGTAAAAATAATAATAAATACAAGTTCAAGCCATTACATCACACTTATACTCTTCATCTCTGATTTTCACATAAATGATCACTCTTCTTGAACCTGTGAAGTAAGCTTTTTGAAAATTTGAAAAATGCTTAGGCTGTTTTTGTTGTTGGGTCAGACCCTAATATTTGCAAGCGTAGAAAACTTTATTTTATGGCCGGGCTGAATGGACAGGCCTTGCTGTCGCACTCTCGGCCTAAACCGAACCCTCAGTCACCATAGTATAAACAAGAAAAAGTATAGTTCAAAGTAGGAAATAAACATATCAATTTATCACTGTTGAGTTACTTCTGTAATATAAAATGTAAATATTAAAAGTATGTAAAAAATCCCTCAGTTTCAACCCCTCTCCTTGTACGTCATCTCGTACACGGATAACTGCTGCTTTTAACCTTCTTTACATATCAATCATCCTCAGGAAGAAAAATAAAAACATCATAACTCAAATAACACATTCCACTTTAACTTCCGCTACTTGTGTCATCATATTGTTGGTCTGATCTCCTGTTGGTAACACCTTCAGACCTGTTGTGAATTGTAGTATTATCAAGCAAATTGTTACTGACAACAAAGTTATTATACATGTGGTCTTAGACAGGGCCACACATTCCTGCCATTCTGAATGGGTGCCACGGTCTTGGACGCTCCATTCTCTCAGTTACTCTTTATCAGAGGTGCTGTTATGACCAGAGAATGTGAGAAAGTACTGTTTTTGAAACACCAAGAGTCTTATCTGTTCTGTTGATTACAGTGTCCACCCGTACGCCGGTTGCGCAATCAAAGTTGTCTCCTCCTTGCTGCTGATATTTTTCAAACTGGATCTTAGCGTTTACTGACACTCGCGTTGAACCTCCTCCAGCGATTGCTCCGCCTCCGCAATGGGCGGCACCCTCCTGCAATGGTTTACGTGAACCCACGTAGCCCTCTCCTGCGACCTTCACTGCCGTGTGCGTCACCAGAAGCACCTGGAAAGGCCCAAGCCACCTTTTCGATTTCCAGCTCTTTCTCCTGTGATCACGAATCACCACGAAATCGCCAGGTCTGACCTCGTGCAGGAATCTCTCAGCAACCTTCAGCTTTTACCTGCACAGAAATATTTGACAACAGACAAGACATTTCTTTGCAGTAATTCAACATGTCATTCTCACACACATCCGTTGATGGCAGCCCTTGTTTACCCCCTTCTATGCCCATGACTGGTGGCCTGCCAAACAAAATTTCAAATGGGCTCAGGTTTGTTTTTACTCTTTTTCTCATTCTCATGTACAATTGGGAGGGCTTTAAGCCAAGTCAGACCCGTCTCTTCACAGCATTTCGCCAATTTGTTCTTAATTGTCTGGTTCTGTCTCTCTACTGCCCCACCTGATGAGGGCGCGTAGCTGCAGTGTGTTCTCATGTCAATTCCCAAGAACTGACCCACCTGCTTTATTGCATCATTGACAAAGTGTCTGCCATTATCAGAACTGATTTTTCTGGGAATTCCCCATCTCGGAACGATCTCGGTTAACAGAGCCTTTGCCACTGCTGCCGAATCTTGTTTCGAGGTTGGGAAGGCCTCAACCCAATTTGACCACATGTCAACCATCACCAGACAGTGTTTCTGTTTCCCACAAGGGGTTAATTCGATGAAATCCATCATTAGATATTCAAATGGACCTGCTGGTGCTGGTTGAGATTTTTATCCCTCTAGCCACATTGTGTGTGTTACAAGTGACGCATCTTTTGCAAAAATTCTCAGCAACCACTGTAAACCCCTTTGTAAACCATAATTCCTTCATCTGCATTATCATACCCGCTTTTGACACATGATCCAACCCATGTGTCAACTTAGCCTAATGCTGAAAGAAGTGTTTTGGGCAAACAAGGAATGTCATCAACACTCATCCATACACCCCCTTCCAGACTGCAGCCAGACGACCTCCATTGTTGTTTTTCTGCTCCTGTGGAAAAAGACTGCATACTCTGTAAACAAGGGGAAATATCAGGGTTAGTCACAGATACTAAAGCACAAGTTGTTTCTTTTGTCTCCTGTGCTGCCGCGGCCGCTGCCGCGCCTGCTCTGTTTCCTGTGGAGATAAAACTTTTATCGTTAGTGTGCGCTGCGCATTTACAGATCGCGACCTTGTCTGGTAAAGAATGGCCTCCAAAAGCTTAGCCACAAGCGCGTTTAATATCGGATGTCCATCCGACTTCAAAAATTTCGGTGCTTCAAAGCGCCCCAAAGTCGTGAGTGACCCCAAAAGCATAACGCGAGTCTGTGTAAATTGTCACACACTTGTCTGCCATAAGATTACACGCTTCTGTCAGAGCAACCAATCCAGCTCCCTGAGCCGAATAATTTGATGGCAATTTGCCAGACTTTACGACTTCAAATTCAGTGGTCACCATGAAACCAACCTTATTCAAGCCTGTTTGTGGATCTTTGGACCCATCCACAAAGAGGACATTGTCACAGTTCTCTAAAGGTGTGTCCAACACTGATAGACAACAATGGTGTTCCTCGCCATCCTCCTCTGTAGGAGAAGTGTGGCAGGATTCAAAGTTGTGCATCTTTTCACTGTTACATTTGGCATGTCAAGCAAAATCGTGTGATACCTCAGCCATCGGGCTGTTGATAAATGTGACGTTCTCTGTTCTTGCAAAATCATGGAGACTGCGTCTACCATCTGTGTAAAAAGGCCTTTCAATCTTGTCACATGACCTCAGCCCTTTCCCTGTTGTCAGGGCTCTCAAGGGCTTTTCAAGAAATGCATAATTTGGAATAAACGTTCGACAATATGCACACATTCCCAAGAATGATAACAATTGTCTTTGTTAAAGGTCTTGGTACATCTTTGATAGCTTTTATCCGTTTCTCAGAGATAGCTTTACTGTTTGGTGTTAGTGTGACCCAAAAAAATTATTTCCTGCTGCACAAAACTGTAGCTTTGTCAGACTGACCTTGTGACCCTCTCTCGCCAGATGGTTCAAGAGAGTTACATTGTCAGCCACGCACGTAACCTCATCTCGTGCACAAATCAATAAATCATCTACATACTTCAATGTGTTTTCTCCCCTCTTCCCTTTTCAGCCCTTCTGTGGCTCTCATGCCTTTTCTCACAAACATTTCTGCTCAGTGGCCTTGGTTGATAAGTGAGGCGCAGAGTCCTCTGTTATCAAACACAGCTGCATTTGTTTTGCTGACAGGCAAGCTGAAAGCACACACACATTTTCATTTCAGAAAATCTTATCAAACCTTGTCAAAAACATTTTCTGCCCCGCTAAACCACTCTTCCTCATATTCTGGTTCACGCTCAATTTCAAAATAATTTGTGCCCAATCAGAATCTCTTATCTGCCACTTGTATGCCCACTGTGGCTCAAATTTTGCACAACTCATCTGCTGTTTCTCTTCAATAAATCCCAAACCAGCAGTGAGTTTCAGATTTTAATTTACACATTAGATCCCTGGCCATTAACGGAACCGGACAGGTTTCAGAGCACAACAACGCATGTTTCAATGCCCTGCCCCCCTCCGTCTCACATTTTAACGGCACAGTATAGTTTTCTGAAATTAATGCCCTGACTTCAAGTGCTTTCAAACACTAAATCCGTCATTCTTGGTTCACAATCAACCATAAAGTCTATCATTGTCCCGTCAACTAACATGGGATATCTCTGTAGCCTTAAAACCCTAAACTTTTGTACATTCTCAGACATTCATCAGTCACATGGTCTTATTCAAAACTTCAGCAGTCACACATTAACGGTTTGCAAGCATGTCTTCATTGCAGATAGCCTTATTCAAAACTTTCAACACTCACACATAAAGGGTTTGCAAGCTTTTCTTCATTGCAGATAGCGGTATTTGAATCAGTGTATGTGAGCGTGTTGTGTGTGTGTGTCAATACATTTTTACTTCCCTTTTTCGTAGCTTGCTGAATGCCTGTCACCCGCCTCTCCTCTCCTGTTCTCCTCGCTCCTCCGCTTCAATCCGCCTTACGCCGCCTCTGGACAGTCCTGTGCCCAGTGTCCATGGTTCTTGGACAACCTGCACTTCGTGCAGCCAGAAAAGTCATGTTCACCCTCGCACACAGTCCACATTTGTGCGCTGCTCGTGCTGCTTTAATCTGTACAACAGCCAGCTGCATCTCTCTCCCCTCTTCGCTTTCGCGGCGCTGCTCGTGCTTGCTCATTCAGCGTCTCGCGCTGCGGTTGTCTTGGACGGAGAAACAGTCGAGGTCGGGGCGAATTTCAATGCACCCAGCTGGGCTATTGGGTAGATGTGTGTTTGGCGGTGCCGGCCTCACCGTATTTTCATGTGGGAAACACAAACATACTGTGGTTCAGTCGGTTCTGGTGGTGCAGACACATACAAATAGACTTTCACACTTGCTTTTTTTTCCTTCCTGCTAACTTTCTGCACTTGCTTTTTTTTCCTTCCTGCTAACTTTCTGCACTTGCTTTTTTTCCCTCTTTTATCTACTTCCTTGAGCCAACCATCTACTTGCTTTCTTTCTCTTTTATCTACTTCCTTGAGCCAACCATCTACTGTTTGTTCACATTTTTAACATACATTTTTAACACATTTGCAACAACAACCTGGTTGTTTTTTCGCTACTTTGTTAAACTGAGTCCCTCACCACTTTCAGTCTTGTGAGGCTCAATGTTCCCTCTTCGGGAAAATCATGATGCTTGATTAATTTTTCAATATCTTGCATACATTTCTGACCATAATGTTTTTTTTTCATTTGGTAGTACACCGGTGTATCATATTTCACAAGCTTGCTCTGAGACTTCCCCATACTGGCTGTTTTCTGCTTTCTGTGGATTTGCTCACGCTCGCTTCTTTAATCTGCTAGACGTCTCCAGCAGATCCGATTTTCTCTTATCCCGCAATCGGATCGGGTTGCACTATTAGTGCCCTCTTAATTGTGATTTATCAAAATCTTTCGATTTTTTTTTTTTTTTTTTCTAACCCCAATTAACCTCGGTACCTGTTTGAAACCCTCTTGATCCGTACAGATCTCAAATTAATCTCAGGTTACCTAATCTGATCGTTCGTGCTCAGATTACTCTACCACAGAAAAAATTCAGCCAATATGGTTAAATTTCACTCTTTAAACTATTTCACCCTAATTAAATTAAATTGAATTTAATTGTTTCTTACCAGAGATGTCGTTTTGTGCCACCTGGGTTCTTTTTGATTCCAGTGGTCGATCCCTCCGGTCCCAACAGCGGAAACGGTCCCTCGTCTCTCAATCTTTTTTGCGAGGTAGGGTTGGAACTTTCAGCTCAAAGGTGATCAGCCTCCGTCCGCTGTCAGGTCCAGAAGTCACGTCCAAGGAATCCCACTATTCTGACACCAAATTGTTGTGGCAATTTCTTTCTAACAAACATCATCGCTGAGTAAGAGACAACTCTGAGTCCATATTATAATAATAAAAGTATTTATTCCCTTGCAAGAGAAGATCCCTCAGTTCTAACACACATAGCTGTGAGTCAGTCAGGAGCGAGAGAGAGAGATAGAGAGAGAGACAGAGACAGAGAGATAGCGATAGAGAGCCAGAGAGCCAGAGATAAGAACTAAGGAGAAGCAGTGCCGGTCTGTTTTATAGTCCTTTCCTTCCAAGGCCTCCTCCTTCCCTCCTCTAGAGGGAGAGATACCAGTCTGTTTACCGATTAATGGTTATACAGAAAAGGGAGGCAAATGCCCCCTTGACCATCTGCGTTTCCTTACCTCTATCACTTCCCAATCATAGTAAATCATCACACAAAGAATGCTTATCTAACTACGAGAAGAAAACATATAATGCATACATCTGAAATCTATGTCTCACTGTTTGATTACTGCCCAGAAGGAAAATTCCTTTACACATAGCTTGGCTATTTTAGTTCCCCTCACTCCACAACAAATCCTTTCAATTAACAGTAGGATAGAAAATAACAAGAATTAAAAATAAGAAGCTATAAGGACAAACCAAAACTAATTTAGGCTAAAACAAAACTGAAACCAATGTTGGGTCTCTCCTTCAACACAAAATCAAATGTTCCCGTATTTGCGGTATTTAAATGCCAAAATATTATTTACCTTTTATTTACGCATATTTCCCTCCCTTACAATATCCAAGTAAAACAAAATGTTTTGCATAACTTCACGGCGGTACGGTGATAACGCTAAACAGCACAGATTTTACTACATATTTCAACTGAACAGTGTGTTTTTTCCGTATGTTTCACTGGTTGTTTTTATAATGATAATGAACAGGCTGCATTGTGAAGGTAGAATGTTTAAATGTGAGCGCATGCGGCGCTGGAGCAAGCCCTGGATTTATTTCCCTTCCAACAGTGGAAGCAGTTAATCCTCTTAGTCATGAAGATAAACGGAATTGTAAAAGGTCTGTTTTTATTTGTGTACATTCAATAAAAAAAGAATCTTTGCTTTTTTGTAAAATAAGACAAAAAAAATTGAATGCAGCTTTCTGCCGTCTGCTTTAATTTCGCGCAGCACAATAATGAACCAACTCTGCATACTCTAGAAAACACTGGGTTAAAAACAACCCAATTTGGGCTGGGTAAAAGAGTACATTTGGGGTTAATTTTACCCAGTAAATTTGATTGTTTATTTAACCCATCATTAATGGATGATTTAACTCAGCTAATGGGTTTATTCGTTTCTATTATAATATTTGCTTTTCAATTTTTTTACTTTATGCATGAAATAATGTTTACAGAGTAACTTAAATCCTCTAAACTTTTGTAAAATACTCCAGAACCACTGGTTTACGTGATAACTTCCTTTATTTCTCATTTGCTTGTTTTTATAAGCTATAGGCCTACACATTGCCTATTTAATCTCGTTTAACAAACATTAGAAGTAAAGATTAAACAGATGTAATTCATGAGTAAATCGACCACTCTGTAATTGGGTGATTCTCACGAAACCATTAAAACACCATGGCACTAATGATTTTAAATATAAAACGTGAAATTTAGTAAAATAAAAAAACATCAGAATGAAGACACAGTTCTCTACCTTGCACAATGTGTAATTTCAACATTAGAATTAATAATTTTTCTATTTTACTGCATTTTCTGCTGAAATTCTCACTACCGCAATGCGTCCGGCTGTGTTTGAATGTGTGTTATGTTGTAATTTAAACAAATTAACAAAAATATTTAGAAAAAATAAAGAAATGAATGTTCCACTATATTATTTTAGATGACAGAAAAACATATTTACTGAATATTCATGTATAATAATAATGAAAAAAAGTAGGAAAATGATGTGTCCATGCCTTATGCTCTCATCCTCCGCAACATTTTTTAAGGACTGTTTAAACACACATACAGAATTTAAATCCATTTTGATTTTGAGTGAAGGAGCACATGGGCCAGTTACTTCAAGATGGCTACCAGGTAAGATCATCTTTTTATATCCCTCCAGTTAAATGTTAAAAAGTATATTGTCAGAATGTTAACACGACATTTTGATTATCATTACCGAAACAGGAAGTTTTCTACATTTCGAAAATTGTTAGATTTACAATTTGTTAATGAAAATGTACTTTATTAAGGTCTAATTATATGCACTGAGAAAAAAATAGCGCAACACCATTCTTATATACCGCAACCATTTAAGGCCAGTTGCGGTAAAGAGAACTTATGTTTCGGGAATGAGAATTTAAGCATATTGTGTATGACTTTTAAATATCTTATAAATTTAATATAAATTTAAAATTGGCTAAATATTGATATTTTGCTTTATAATTTGTTTCATTGTAGACAGTCAGCAAGTGAGAAAAAAAATCTTTAGCAAAGGCCAGGTTGACAAAATTCAGGGAGAAATTACACAGCAACCAAGAACTGCTCGACGAGTACAAAAGGAAGGAGAGAGAGAGGGGTTAGGTTTGGAGATGTTACAGCAGGTGTAATTAGCAAAAAACACCCTACAGTGTTAGGAAATGTACATGAGAGTACACACACACACACACACACACACACACACACACACAACCCTTTAGCCACTACTATAACAGGGATTTGGTGCTGGATGAAGTGTACTGTTCATACTGTGGGAAATTCCCGCCACACTAAGGCATGTTGGTTGTGTGACTCTTAAAGTGACAGCAGCCTAATAAATTTGCTGCACTCTGTCATTAATTTTAAGTAAAAACAAACTTCAGTAGTTTAAATTAATCCATTTGTTACAATTTAGTAATAATTGAATTAATAAATAAAGTTATTTGTTCTTCTGTTTGTAATTTGTTTATTTTCTTGTTTACTTAATTGTTCAATTCATTTCAAAGACTAAAATTAAGCTCTACCCCACCCCACAACTTCAGGCCCAGTATAGAACACACACACACACACGCACACACACGCACACACAAGCACACACAAGCATCAAGTCTATACTATATGAAGATGTGTACATAAAAGGTTTTTCCCCCATGTTATGAGACATGCTTATTTAATGTCATGCTTTCTTTCCGGTTCCAGGTATCAAAAACGAAAACAAACTGGCAAAATAAAGAAAACAGAAGAGCTGACTACAAAGCAACATGAAAAAAAAGACAGTGGCGGGAAAACTCAAAGCGTTATTATAAAAGAAAGAAACAGCTTAAAGCTGTACTAGACACAACACCATCTAGTGAGGAAGATGATTCACTTCAGTTTATTCAAGAAGCAAATGAAGTTCAAGAAAATCTTCAAGGAGCTGCCCCAAAAGAACAGCCATTCTTGTCTCAGCAGGTACATGTCCCAGTTAAAAAAAATCTAATTTCCAATTTTGTCAAATAAATCTATTTTAAAGGTTGACTGAACTTTCAACTGTTGAAGTCAACATTATAAATACGTAAAATTATAGTTCATTTAGTAGGAACAACTTATATTATTAAAATATTAAAAAGCAGGAGCTTAAAATGTCAGGTTTTATGGTCAGGTCCAACTAATTGATCACAGATTATGCTCCTGAATAACTTGTGTATTTTTGCCAAAATATTTATGATGACAAACATTTGTTACTAAGATTTAACATTTGAGCTTTTTAGTGTTTTTTAAATTATATTAACAGTAATAATAATTATAATAAATAAATAAAATAAAGAATAAAAATAATTAATATTAATTATTGTAACAGTCCTGTTTTATTTCAAGCCACTATTAGAGTGAATAAGATTTTCAATAAGTAGATCTGTATGGTGTACTGAATCCTCGGTTTGGTCTACACAAGTTAAATTAACTGAGTATAATTGTAATTAAGTTAAACTAAAACAACATGCACTGTTCTCGAAAGTTCCAAAGCTTAGCAAGCTTAGCTGTCTTTTTTTTTGTTTTTGAGTTACCAACTACTTTTTTTTTTACAGCGTAATGACATCAACTCAACTCCCCCCAAAAATGAGATACAGACACCAAGACAAATAAATACATCTACCCCAAAAAGAATCACCCAAAACGAAGAAAATAAAAAAAAACACTATCAAAATTGAGGGGAAAGTTGCGCAACATGGAAGAGAAGCTTCTGGAGAGGACTAAAGAGACTATAAACCTCAGGAAAAGACTGGGAAGACTTGAGAAGAGGGAGAGAAAGCTGGGACTTGTGAACATGGAAGGCAGAGAGGTCCAAAAAATATCCAGAAAGAGAAGTCACCAGAGAATATTACCCAACAACCAGAGAAGATTAATGTGTAGAATTATTAGCCACTTCTTTCAGCAAGATGAAGTTTCGACTGTAATAAATGGCAAATCTGGTGAAATTCGAAAAAATTGCCAGATATTTCGCAAGAGAGCCTTGACAGAAAACATGGCAAATCTACAAATCTTCATAGACAAACTTTCCATGTCTCAGTTCTGTAAACTTAAGCCATATTGGATTGTCCACCGTAGAATAAAAGATAGAGAAACATGTGCTTGTAAAACACATGAAAGATAAAAGATAAAATGGCCTGAAGATAAAAAAGATGCATCAGCTAGGAATCGTAGCCACATCCTCTCCAAGGGACATTGTGCAGGCCAGTGTGTGTAGTGACAATGATATGTCCTGCATGTACAGGACATGCAGCAATTGCAAGAATAAGAAATTTCCCACAACACTGGATCCTTCACTGAAAGAAAACATCATAATATGAGAAGAGTGGGTTACAAAATCTGTACCAAAAAAAGTACAGGTGGGCCCACTGAAGAGAAGGAAGTGAGGAATGTTTTTCTTGAGAAGAGACATATCTCCATTGAAAAGCTTTTAGAACTGACACAGGACCACCTCTCAAAATTCTCAAGACACATTTACAGAACATGTTGTGTAGCGTGTAGAATTAATATGGCAATGGCAATGGCAATGGCAATTTTATTTATATAGCACTATTTACTACAACCAGTTGACCAATGTGCTTTACAATAAAATAACTAAAAACAGCAGTAACACAAAAGAATAAAAATAAAACAGAAATACATTTTAACATGCACCAAAATCATCATAAACACGCAACAAAAAACATAAAAAACATAGTGCTTCAATCAGGATAAAAAGCCTTATCGAACAGATAGGTTTTTAATTTAGACTTAAAAATAGCCACAGATGATGCCATTCTAATAAACAAGGGCAAATCATTCCAGAGTCTTGGCGCAGCTGTAGCAAAAGCGCGATCACCCCTGCACTTCCGCCTGCCTTGGGAATAAACAAAAGTCTCTGGTTAGAGGACCGAAGAGATCTGTTTACATTATGCTCAATCAATAAGTCAGAGATATATGAAGGAGCCATACCATTTAGTGACTTGTAGACAATAAGTAAAATTTTAAAATCTACTCTGAAACGCACAGGCAGCCAATGTAAAGACTGTAGAACCGGAGTAATATGATCCTTTATGACTCCTGGTCAAAAGTCTAGCTGCCGCATTTTGAACCAGTTGTAATCTCCCAATATAGAGTGAGTTACAGTAATCTAGTTTAGAAGTAATAAAAGCATGAATCACTTTCTCAAGATTTTTAAAAGAAAGAAAAGACTTAGCTTTAGACAGGAGCCGCAACTGGAAAAAAGATGATTTGACCACAGAATTGATCTGCCTATCAAACTTCAGATGTTCATCAAATACCACACCCAAGTTTTTCACATAATGCTTAACACATGAGGATAACCCACCAAGATTTGGTGCGGCAGCAGTCATAGAATCTGAGGGTTTAAAAACAATAATTTCCGTTTTTTCCTCATTAAAATTCAGAAAGTTTAGCGACAGCCATGCCTTTACATCTGCCAAACATGCCCAGAGAGCATCTAATCCATCCAAGTTTTGCTTTATAGGCAGATAAACTTGAGTATCGTCGGCATAACAATGGAACGACAGCCCATACTTTCTAAAAATGGAACCAAGTGGAAGCATATATAAAGAAAAAAGGATGGGAGCCAAATGGATCCCTGGGGAACCCCACAGGTTAATACAGAATTACTAGAAGTACGATCTCCCATCTTAACCGAAAAAGTCCTATTGGTAAGATAAGATTTAAACCACTCCAAAGCACTACCTGTAATACCAGCGCAACGTTCTAGACGATTAATAAGGACAGCATGATCAACAGTATCAAATGCGGCAGTAAGATCTAAAAGCACAAGAACCGCATAATTCCCCGAGTCACACGTTAGTAGTATATCATTAAAAACCTTCAACAAAGCAGTCTCAGTGGAGTGATATTTTCTAAAACCAGACTGAAAAACCTCAAAGATCAAATTGTCAGCTAGAAAAGTCTGTAATTGGTCAAGAACAGTTTTCTCTAGAATTTTAGTAATGAACGACAGGTTAGAAATGGGCCTAAAATTTGCTAGAACGGTGGGATCCATGCCCTGTTTTTAAGCAGAGGACGAACAATTGCATGTTTTAGCAGATCTGGAATAGTACCAGTTTCTAAACAGCGATTTATTAGACTCAAAAGACCTGGACCCACCACGTCCAGAATTTGTTTAAGGAAAAATGGAGGAATTACATCAGTTGAAGAGCCAGATGGTTTAAGATGATCCACTAAATCTATAAAATAGTTTTCAGTAATTGGAGTAAAATGACTCAGCACAGCAGTGCAACTAAGAGTCGTTGAAGGGTCTGACAGAACAGGATTTATCCCCATTCGTAACTCATTTATCCTATTTACAAAAAACTTGAGAAAATCATCACATGATCGTGAAGACACTTCTGTAAAAGAGCAAATGGAAGGATTGATAGTGGCATTAATAATGTTAAAAATAATTTTTGGCTTATGGCAGTTCTTATTTATAATTTCAGTAAAATACCTTGATTTCGCTGTTTTTACAGCTTTCTGATATTGAGATAAGGAGTCTCTTAGCATTTGCATTGAGACCTGGAGTCTATCCTTTTTCCATTTTCGCTCAAATCTTCTACAGATTTGCCTAAGAGAGCGAATAGTGTCATCTAACCATGGCTCAGATCTTGGTTTATGATGAAGTGTTTTTAAAGGTGCCACTAAGTCCAAGACGTGTGCACAGGTGGAATTAAAACTGAAAAGAAGCTCTTCAGCACTCAGATCACAGTTGAAATCATCCATATGTTGAGACACTTCACCAAAAGCCAAGGAAAAGGCTTCTTTGGTAGTTGGGGTAATAAGCCGAGACCGGCATTTAGTAGAAGAAGATGGCTTAGTTACATTAAACAACGATGGAAACGTAAACAAAACCGTCTTATGATCAGAGAAACCATTTTCACAGACCTCTAGGTCACACAGAGAGAAACCATATGTTAACACTAAATCAAGTGTATGCCCCTGCTGATGGGTGGGTACATTGACCTGAAGAGTTAAGTCAAAAGCATTTAAGAGGTTAATAAATTCCTTCGCTAAACAATCAGCAGCAAACATGCACATTAAAATCTCCTAAAATTAGAGTTGTTCATATTTCTATGACATCCCCAGAAGGTCTGCAAACCCATTAAAAAGTCCTTATTGTGTTTTGGGGTCGATATATCAGTGCAACCAAAAGAGGCTCATATAGATTCAGTGCAAACAACTGCAGTTCAAAACTATTATATTTGTTAGAAGCAACGGGACGGCAGGAGAACATGTCTTTATATATGGAGGCCAAACCCCACCTCGCCTCCGCTGTATGCGTGGAGAGTTAAAAAACAAACAGTTTGATGGAAGCAGTTCAGAAAAGGAGCTTAGATCCCCAGCAGTGAGCCAGGTTTCAGTCAGAAAGAGAAAATCCAAGTGATGAGCGGAGAAGAAATCATTGATAATAAAAGTCTTATTTACCACCGATCTGGCGTTGATCAAAGCCACCCTAAGCCGAGGCGTGTATTCCAAACAATCCATAGACGAATTTGCCCGAGGTAGTGAACGAAGATGGTCCGTGCACACTCCACCACGCCAAAACCGAGGAGAGCGGATTACAGGGAGCGGCGCCGCCGATGTGGGAAACACAGAAATAAACCATCCGTGCACTGGTTCCAGCGAGCGCCAACGGATAAAGCGTTGCCCGGCCAAGCCTTCCGCATGAAAACCCAGTTGAAGCTGGGGCTCAATATACATGTCAATATACATGTGACAAGTTCTGACAAATCAGAATGTGTTTTTTTTTTTTTTTTTGCCATAGTAAAATGGTTCAAGTTTTTTAGGTACATGTTGAAATGTTGCCCTAGTTATTCCTGTTGTAATGTTTTTCCTAATTTTTCTTTTTTGGCTTTTGTATTTTTAAGCACTACACAATAAAACAGTTTTGAAATTGAATGCATGATTGTGCAAATATTATCAGTTTTTTTTCTACATTATTTCAGACTAGTATACTAGTCTCAGTATAAATCTCACACTAGTATACTTATTATCATTACCGAAATAATTAAAATCATTTCCGAAACCTATGCATCATTACCGCAACAGATGTTCATTAGATGTTAATTTAATTCATAGAAAAATAGTACTTTGATTTTAAATCCATGTGCAGAATCTACAAATTATGTTCTTTCAGGTTTGTCGCATCATTTTGAAAAAATGTCAGGTTAAATTAACTGTTAAATTAGAAATAAATATTATTTCAGAATTTCAAGTAACTGTGCATGACTACTAATAATCAATTTTTTTAAATGTGAAAATGTATTTGCTTTTCTAAGAGTGTTGATGTTTTCAGTCTGTTGCGGTAATTAGATTTTTTTAGGACTTATTTTGGAAATTGTTCAAAAAGGTGTTAAATGGTAAGTAAAATTTTTTTATTAATGTTCACAGCGTTCCAGACTTTGTTACTAATATCTTTAAAAAAAAAAACGTTAATTTAAGAATTAATTAATTTAATTTAAGAAATTTTCATGCTTGAAATTTTTAAAACCAAGATTTTGTGAGAATCACCCAATTCTGTTTCCACCGTAACAGCGCTGGCTCTCACGCCGAGCTTGAGTCGTGTTCGGCGGGAACTGATCACGGATAAGACCGCCGCTCTGAGCTTCACTCATGGACGAAATTTACTGCGATTGACTTCAGTCTGCCCAAAAACAAACAGTAAACAGCTCTGAGGACATATTTTAACATCCAAAGTATTTGTGTTCTGTAACTTTATAAATATAATAGTGTATTTTATGCAAAGCATCAGACTCTTCATCATGCAATAAGACAGACGCGAGCGACCGTTTGTTTAGTGATTCACACCGCGAATGTTGCTCTGTATAAATTTGAACGATATACTGCACAGAAACAATTTTATAAATAAAATAAAATGTACACAAACTACCCAAACACTGAAAAAATAACCCAAAAAAATGACCCAAAAGGCTCAACCAAGCATTTAGGTTAAAAAAACAACCCAGGATTTTTTTTACTGCTTATTGCACAGTATTTCTTTCGTTTTCCTAAATTATTATTTAAGTGAAAATATATTTTTAGTATATGCCTATTTATTCATTATAATATATAGCACCTAGCTTTATTGTGTGTTTCTCTGCTCGCAGAAGTGCTGCAGGTGTGTTATGTTATATGATCATGTGAATCCTTGTTCTGTTTGCTGCTTTTTGCGCATGTAAAATTAATTCCCCAAAAACAAATGTTAGTATTTCTAATGGGTCACAGACACGTATTCTTTATAATTTAATTCAGTTCTAATTTAAAATATTTGTCGATTAACGGTTAGGAAAAATAACCGAAATGAACATCCTTAATTTAAATGTATAAAATTTAAAATCTTAATTTAAAAACGTGTCTTGTTTTGAAGCCACTTGGAACATTTTCGTAAAAAATTAAATAACTGAAAAGTATACTTTTAGATTGAAACGCTTCATATTCAAAACACGCACACAAGATGAAATGCAGATATAGAATTCACAAAATACTTATCAGGCCCATGAAAGCACACACAAGATGAATTGCACTTGACAAATAATTATTTTGTGGCGTAAATAAAAGAAACCCTTTCTAAAATTAAAATAGACCAAAACTGCGGGGAAATGCGGTCTATTAAAACGTCTGTCAATCTTCACAGGATTTTAGAATTTGCTTTTAGAAACATTAGCTTAAGACAAACTATTGCTTCGCCTATTTCACAGATTCTGGAATTAACAAATTACCAAAGGGGCATTTTGGGCTGAGAGAGCGGCGCTGAGAGTATTGAGCAAGCGGAGCGCAATCTTCATAAAGATGCTCTCTGCTCTGAAGGAAATATGATCGTTCCGCTCGCGCTCCACTCCGCTCACATGCTCTGCATGCAACATGCATTTTTTTTGGCCACCAAGTCCTTATCCTGTTCTGAACTCATCTTCCCTGTTTCTTTAGCATACTATCTGTCTGTATGCCCGGTCTGTTCTGTTCTCGCGCTCAATTTAGGCGCGCTGCATTCTGATTGGTTCGGATAGCATACTGCGGGAGGTTGGGGCCGGGGGCGCAGAAAAAATCGTGCTATAAAGCGATTTAGAAATCGCTCAAGCTCAAATCATGATTTTATTTTGATTTTGATTAATCGCACAGCCCTATTATATAGTAAATGTTAAAATAGTTTAGCGTGTTTCAAACAAGTGCATCTTGTTAAAAGTTACATGCGGTGGCTAGGGGTGGGTGATATGGAAAAAATATAATATCACTTTCTTTTTTTTTTTTATATCACGATTCTTCGTCATGTTGGTTTTACTATTTTGCAAGTTGTCTGAGCAGTACAGCCAAACTAAGTTCCCCTATATAAAGCCTTTCAAGGTAACAAAAAAGGGAAAAAAAGAACTGCAGATATTTATAATAATAATAATTGGTTACATTTATATAGCGCTTTTCTAGACACTCAAAGCGCTTTACTTAGAAGGGGGGAATCTCCTCATCAACCACCAATGAGCAGCATCCACCTGGATGATGTGACGGCAGCCATATTGGGCCAGAACGCTCACTACACACCAGCTTACTGGTGGAGAGGAGACAGAGTGATGAAGCCAATCAGTGTATGGGGATGATTAGGAGGCCATGCTGGTCAAAGGCCAATTTAGGCCAAAGTGGGCAAAGAAAAACATTGTATTTTTCTTATAAAAAATAAGAACAAAGATACAGATTACAAATACACATAATATACAAATAAAACAAACAGTGCTTTATTTCCAGGTACAATAGATGTATTTAGCAGGAGCTTTCAAGAAACTGAATTAACAAATGTAAAAATAAAAATGTATATAGACTGATTCCTAAAGCAACTGTATTAATTTTTTCAGTCAAGAACAGTGAGTGATTTTTCTCTGTGCTTTGTTGTTTTATTAGTCTTCCTGTGGCTCAGTGGTAGATTATTGCGTTAGCAGAGCAAAAGGTTGTTCAATTTCCAGGGAACACACTTACTGACAAAATGTATAGCCTGAATGTACTGTAAGTCGCTTTGGATAAAAGAGTCTGCTAAATATGTAAATGTATTAACGTTAAAAGGAATAGTTCACCCAGAAATAAAAATTATGCAGTCTGTCGATTCGGTCATGGTGTTATTTTTTTTTCATTTTTTCATTTACTCAAAAGTTGTTTTAAACCTAAGTGAGTTTCTTTCTTCTGCTGAACGTAAATGCTATTTTGAGGAACAAGGAAAACCAAACAGTTTGCTGATCCTCGGTGACTTACATATTTTTCCTACTGTCAATGTGGACCAGCAACTGTTTGGTTACCCAGATTCACCAAAATATCTTATTTTGTGTTCAGCACAAGAAAGAAGTTAATACAGGTTTGGGACAACATGGGAGTGAGTAAATGACAGAAATGTAATTGTAGGGTGAACGCTCCGGTTACTATCGTAACCTCGGTTCCCTGAGAGTGGGAACGAGACATCACGGAGAATTTCTCCGTTATGGGAACTCCTTCCCTCCAACCTTTCCTGAAGACCTATTGGCTCACGCCAGTCCAAATGACTGGCCAATAGTCGCGAAGCATGCAAATACGAGCTCGAGAGGCAGTATAAATGCGGCGCCCGCGACAATTACATCAGAATCTGATACTGAACGCCGCTTGGCTGAACGAGCAGCGATCACGGCGATCACCGTGAAGTCTCGTTCCCGCTCTCAGGGAACCGAGGTTACGATAGTAACCGGAGCGTTCCCGTTTGAGCTTTCACGAGACATCACGGAGAATTTCTCCATTATAGGGAACGCTATTCAATCCCGCCGTGAGAGAGGCTACAGGCAGCCTTGTACCAGTTACACAGCGAGGTAGAATTCCCATCAATAACGGCGCTCGTAGGGCAGGCTCACAGCTGATAGGTGGAGATAAGCCAATGAGCGCTTACACCTCAGGTATACTAAATTAGCATATCTGGCAAGTGACTACATGGGCTGCACTGAGAGCAGGGCAGAACACATTCAGCAATAGCAGTATTATAGGAGCTATACAGAGTTAACTGTGTTTGAGCAGCATACCATGACCATGTCCGCGGCACTGAACTCAGGGCCGACAATAACCACCACCTCATAGAGGGCTGCGTAATGTACTGTACAAACAGCACCTCCCACAAAAAAGGTAACGTTAGCAACATGAATTAGTCACTCACCGACCGCACTTGGGAGGCTAAGGACTGAACGTCCAGCTTGTAAAACCTGGCGAAGGTATTCTGCAAAGACCAACCGGCTGCCAAGCAAATATCTTGAATACACATACATCTTGACCACGCTCAGGTGGAACGATAGCCCTCGTTGAACGGCCCCTAATGTGCAGAGTGCATTTTCCAAACCTTGGGTTGTATATGCCTCCGTGATAGCGTCCACAATCTAGTGTGACAGACTTTGTTTCGATATGGGTCGGCCCTTCGTACACCCACCATAGCACCCAAAAGCTGGATCGATTGCCGAAAACTGGCTGAACGGTCAATGTAAAATCTCAAAGCCCTGACGGGGCAAACTGCAGTCTGGGCGTCTGCACTCTGTGAGGGCGATGATTTAGGCACATATTCCAATCTCGGCCGGAGAGTGACACTGCAGTCCCCGGGACCAAATCGAATGCAGTCGCTGTCCACAGAAAAAGCGTGTAAATGCTTTATGCGCTTAGCCGAAGCGAAGGCCAGAAGGACTGTAGTTTTAAGGAATAGCTCCTTCAAACCTACGGATGTTAAAGGCCCAAATGGTGGCTGTGAGAGAGCTCTTAACCCACTTCCTGGTCCCAGGGCGGAAACGAAAGTGGACATGGGGGATGTAGTCTTTTTTACCGAACGATTGCCCGCTCTGCGGGGAACGAACGCAGCAATGGCCACGACATAGACGTCAGTGTCGATGGTAACGATCCACTATCCAGTCTGTGCAGCGGGAAACTCAGAACATACGATACGTTGCAAGTAGTTGGGTCGATATGAGCCTGACTCTTTCACAAACACTCCCAATTTTGAAGCATACAAACGTCTTGAAGAGGGTGTTCACGCTCCCATGAGCTTGCGAGACTGTAAGGCACCCATCTCCTCTGATACCCCTGAAGCGATCACACATGATGGCTCCATAGTTCCAGGTTCGAGTGCCACACCGAGCCCTCCACCTGGGATAGCATATGCTTCCTGCCGGGGATCGGCCAAGGTGGTGCCTCCAGCATTTCCGTCAAGTCTGGGAACCCAGGCTGGTTCGGGGCGGTGAGTATCACTGATGCTCGCTCCTCCCTGATCTCTCATAACACCAGTGGCAACATTTCTTGATCGGAGGAAATGCATACGGCCTAGCTGCTGGCCAGCGTGATGTCAGCGGGGAGTTAAGAACAACGGGCAGTGCGTGTTCTCGCTCTTGGCGAACAGATCCACCTCCGCTCTCCCTTAACGCTAGCGGTTCCAAATCATCCGAACCGACTCGGGGTGCAATCTCCACTCTCCTTGAGGAATCCCCTTCCTCGAAAACATGTCCGCCCCTCGGATCAGGAGACCGGGAATGTGCGCAGCTCTGATGAAGAGGAAGACAGTCCGTTGCCTGTTTGCACAGCGCCCTTGAGCGAATTCCTCTCTGGTGATTTATATACGAAACCACAGACGTGTTGTCGGTGCAAATCAGTACATGCTGCTGTTCCAGCTGTGGCTGAAAATCCTTTAGAGCTAAGAAGACTGCTTTCAGCTCCAGCGGTTTATGTGCCACCGGCTCTGAGATTCCAGCTACAGTCCCGAAGCTGGCATTCCCTCACACACTGCTCCCCAGCCGTGAGTCGATGCATCTGTCTTGACCATCACGCGCAACGCTACCGAGCACAGGGGAACTCCCCGGCTGAAGAGATCTGGGTTGTGTCAGAGCTTCGATGTGGCCACGATGCGCAAACATCCCGAAGTCCACGCTGTCCACGGGACTCGAGATTTCAGCCATAGCTGCAGCGGGCGCATGTGTAATAATCCCAGATGACATACCGCTGAATCTGCCACCCTGAGTCCGAGCAGTCTCTGAAAATCCTTCAACTGAACCGAGCTGCCTTGCCTGAAAAGGTGCAGGGAAGACAAATTGGCCGTGGCTCGATCTCGCGAGAGGCGGGCTTTCATCTCCACGCAATCTCGCGAGAGGCGGGCTCTCATCCCCACGCGATCTCGCGAGAGGCGGGGGCGAGAAAGCTCTCTGCCTGTTGACACATAGCCCTAGGGACTCCAAGTGAATAAGCAGCGAGTCTATGTGGCTGATAAACTTATCCAGGGACTGAGCTAAAATCAGCCAATCGTCCAGATAGTTGAGGATGCGCCTTCCACTCGATCTAAGGGGGAAGTGCTGCATTGATGCACTTTGAAAGTACGTGGGGCCAGAGCAGCCCGGACGGGAGAACAGCGTATTGGTACGCTGTGCTTTTCCTTGACAGTTGACAGCATACCTCAGAAAACCGTTTGTGATGCGGTGCTATCTGAATGTGAAAGTACGCATCCTATTCAGGACTTTGCAGACTTTGTAGCGGGGATTACATTGATATATGATCGTTTTTTAATTATGGGTGATTTTAACATACATGTGTGCTGTGAATCCAAACCTCTGGTTAAAGAGTTTCTCAGTCTAGTTGACTCGTTTAATCTCACTCAGTCTGTCACTGGTCCGACTCATGAAAAAGGACATACTTTGGACCTTGTGTTGTCGTGTGGTTTATGTATTACTATCAATGAAATATGTGACACAGGTATTTCAGATCACTTGCCTGTCTTATTTACTGTGGTTGTTCCCAATTCGGAGATTTCCACCTGTGCTTCTTCTCGCAGTTTTCGGGCAATTAACCCTTTAACTGCCTCACAGTTTTCTAGTGTTTTTAAAGATTCGTTGTTGTACAATCTTGATGACTGTGATCTCAGTGTGGAAGAATTCACTGTCTTATTTGACTGTATTTGTACTGAGATATTGGACTCTGTTGCTCCGTTGAGGAAAAAACATCCCAAAGTTGTGTCTGAACCCTGGTTGAATGACACTACACGCTCTCTCAGACGTGCCTGTAGAGTAGCTGAGAGAAAGTGGAAAAAGGATAAACTAAAAATCTCGTTCATAATGATGCAGGATGCACTATATAAATACCAGAGAGCTGTAAAATCTGCTAAAACTAATTTTTTTTCAGACGTTGTAGCAAGTAATAGACATCGGCCCCAGGTTCTTTTTAGTGTTTTTAATTCTCTTGTTAATCCACGTGATTCAGATTGTATTGTACCATCTTTAATCTTATGTGAAAACTTTCTGAAATATTTTGTGGATAAGATTACTGGTCTTAGTTTTCCACCCATCACGGTTATCACTGACTCTCCTATTTTCTCTTTTTGCCCAGCTGTCTTCCAGCAGTTTGAGCCGGTTACATTTTCTCATCTTTCTGACATAGTTAAACAGCTACGTCCTACAAACTGCCCCCTTGATAGTATTCCTGCACGCTTGGTTAAAGATGTTTTTGACACTGTTGGACCAAGCGTTGTATCTTTGGTTAATACATCCCTCAGCTCAGGGTGTGTACCAGCTGTTTTTAAACATGCCATTGTTCAGCCGCTTCTAAAAAAGAATAATTTGGATGCTTCAATTTTGTCTAATTTTAGACCTATATCTAAACTCCCCTTTTTATCGAAAATATTGGAGAGAGTAGTTTTTAATCAACTTAAATAGTTTCTAGACGAATTTAGTATTTTTGAAAAATTTCAGTCTGGTTTTAAGCCCCGTCATAGTACAGAAACTGCTCTTTTGAGAGTTTCTAATGATCTTCTTTTAGCTGTGGACTCTGGTAACTCTGCTGTTTTAGTCCTCTTGGATTTGACTTCGGCCTTTGATATGGTCAGCCACTCGATTCTCTTGTCTAGACTTGAAGAGTGTGTCGGTATTAAGGGCATAGCCCTTAAATGGTTTCAATCATATCTGACAGACAGAAGTTTTTCTGTTCACCTAGGTGAATTTTCTTCATCTGCTGCCCCACTTTCTTGTGGCGTTCCCCAAGGATCCATATTGGGCCCAATGTTGTTTTCTTTGTATATGCTGCCTTTGGGGGACATTTTTAGAAAACACAACATTTCCTTCCATTGTTATGCGGATGATGTACAAATTTATTTGCCTGTCAAAACAAGTGACAAAGCTTCATTTATGTCATTACTTAATTGTCTGAGAGATTTTAAAACATGGTTGGATCAGAACTTTCTTTGTCTTAATGAAAATAAGACTGAGATTGTTGTGTTTGGTCATCCTGGGAATTTAAGTGCTTGTGTAGATGCACTTGGTCATTTGGGATTGTATGTTCGTCCATTTACCAGGAATCTGGGTGTGATTTTTGACAGTACTTTTAAATTTGAAAAACAGATTAGTTCTGTTGTAAAAGCCAGTTTTTTTTCAACTGAGACTGTTGGCTAAAGTCAAGCCCTACCTGCCACGTAAGGAGTTTGAAAGTGTAATACATGCTTTTATAACATCTAGACTGGACTATTGTAACTCGTTGTATGTTGGTTTGGATCAGTCATCTCTTCAATGCTTGCAGTTAGTCCAGAATGCAGCAGCTCTTAACTGGGACAAAAAAGTATGAGCACATTACCCCAGTCTTAGCTTCACTACACTGGCTTCCTGTCCGCTTCAGGATTGAGTTCAAGCTTTTATTGATTGTTTTTAAGATTTTACATGGGTTGGCACCTGCCTATTTATCAGAGCTTTTACATGTCCACACTCCTGTTAGAGCACTGAGGTCGTCCAATCAGGTACTCCTGGATGTTCCGAGAGCCAGATTAAAAAATAAAGGTGACCGAGCTTTTTCAGTGGTAGCACCTAAATTGTGGAATAGTTTACCTGTGCACATAAGAACTGCTCAGAGTGTTGGAATTTTTAAATCATTTCTTAAGACACACCTGTTTTCCTTGGCTTTTATTTTGAGTTGAGTTGAGACATTGTGACGTTTTACTGTATTCATTTTGTTTGTGTGGGAGCTTTTCCGGACATTGTGAAGCACTTTGGTCAACCATGGTTGTTTTTAAATGTGCTATATAAATAAAAATTGAATTGAATTGAATTGAATCCTTTAAATCCACGGATGCAAACCAGTCCCGGGGCGAATTTGCACCAGGATCTGCTTTAGCGTTAACATCCTGAACGGACGCTTGCCAAGTGCTCTGTTGATGGGTCCGAGATCTAGAATCGGGCGGAGTCCACCCTCTCTCTTAGGCACCCCAAATAGCGGCTGGACAAAACAGCCGTCCCGCCTGCTCACAGAGACTTGTTCTATCGCTCCTTCCTGTCCCGAAGGTCCACCGCTGATCAGAGGGCAGACGGACTACCTTTAAGAAAATGTCATACTCACCTGAACGCTGCAGAGGAGCAGCCATGAGGCTTGCCCTCGAATGAGCTAACCTTAACCGTGAGCTGTAATAGTTTAAGCCATAAACTAGGTTCAGCAAAGTGAAGAAAAAGATTCTGACGTAATTGTCGCGGGCGCCGCAATTATGCTGCCTCTCGAGCTCGTATTTGCATGCTTCACAACAATTGGCCAGTCATTTGGACTGGCGTGAGCCAATAGGTCTTCAGGAAAGGTTGGAGGGAAGGAGTTCCCCTAACAGAGAAATTCTCCGTGATATCTCGTGAAAGCTCGAAAGGGAACTATCCCTTTAATTACAGTCGGCTGCATGTTTAATACTGTCCCTTTAAGACCTGTGACTATGATTTTGAGATCCATCTTTTCACATGGAGGACAATTGCTCCGGACCAACTAGGGACTTATAAATAGGGTTGGGTACCGAAACCCAGTACCAACATGGCACCGGTACCTATGGAACCGGTATGTACCGAATCAGAATGCAGATTTTTGGTGCCTCATTTCGATGCCATGCCTGAGCGATCGGTTGAAATATTTGTCCTTTGTTTCTCCGAAACGGATGTAAGAAACCTCATCACCGGCACCACACGTGCAAAATAATTTCCCGACTGAGAAAATGCACATGAACTCAATTCGGAAAGCTCTAATAATACAAGTCCAACAAATCTTTGTAGTAACGCGAGTGTGCGATTTCGACTTAAAAGCACAACTCTGGAAATGAGAGGATCTGAGGAGCGCGTGAATGCAGTAATTACACTTGCTCTGACGACCTTCCATTAACTAGCTAAGCTACTACTACTCCATGGGCTACTAATTCATCGATTAGCAATGGATTATAAATATACTTAATTATTATGAAAATACCAGAGATGGCTTGAATAACACAGATAAACTATGCATTGTCGTAGTCGAGTGTTTATTGTATTTATTTTATCATTCACAACGTTTATGTCTTCTGTTTATTTATCCATATCACGGGGCGAAAAGAGTTTGCTACTTTTGTGACTGGATCTGTGAATTTTCTGTGCGAGGGCGCCTTCTAGTGTCCAGTATGAATTAAAAACACATCACCCCCCGGTTTCACAAACATAGCTTGAACCTAGTGCTAGACTAAAATGTAACTCTTAGCTGTTTTAAGTTTTGTTAAAAACTCTTAGCTGTTTTCTGAGTTGCTTTTTCATACAATTAAATGAATGTATATCTCTCTGACATTTGTGTTCCAAATATATTGATTTATATTGTAAAAATAATTGTAGTTATTCAATATTAATATAATTGATTTAGCTAAAGTGATTACATGTTTAAATAGTTAGAATATATATTATATAACACATCTTACCAGCAAACACTCATTCTCATACTTCTCTCCACTCTCTGAGGCAAAAATCTCTAAACTCATCCTTTCCAGTCATCCTACTACATGTCCGCTTGATCCTATTCCATCTCATCTCCTTCAAGCTATTTTTCCTGCAGTTGTTCCTGCACTCACTCACATCGTTAACACATCCCTTCACACTGGAATTTTTCCCCCTGCATTTAAACAGGCTCGTATAACCCCACTTCTTTAGAAACCCACTCTTAACCCAACTCTTTTAGGGAACTATAGACCAGTTTCCCTTCTACCTTTCATTGCAAAAACACTTGAACGAGTTGTTCAACCAAGTCACTGCCTTTCTCACACAGAACAACCTCCTGGACAGTAACCAATCTGGCTTCAGAAGTGGACATTTCACTGAAACTGCCTTGCTCTCAGTTGTTGAAGATCTAAGACTTGCAAGAACGGCTTCCAAGTCTTTATACTTATATTGCTGGATCTGTCTGCTGCTTTTGATACGGTCAACCACCAGATCCTCCTGTCAACCCTATTGAGAAAGGGCATCTCAGGAACCGCACTCCAGTGGTTTGACTCTTACCTCTTAGATAGGTCCTTCAAAGTATCTTGGAGGGGTGAGGTATCCAAGTCACAACATCTAGCTACAGGGGTGCCACAGGGCTCAGTTCTTGGACCACTTCTCTTTTCTGTCTACATGGCTTCACTAGGTTCTGTCATTCATAAACATGGCTTTTCATATCACTGCTATGCTGATGACACTCAACTCTACCTCTCATTCCATCCTGATGATCTGACGATAGCTGCTCGCATCTCAGCATGTCTAGCGTACATTTCTAGCTGGATGAAGGACCATCACCTTCAACTCAACCTAGCTAAGACAGAACTGCTTGTGGTTTCAGCAAACCCATCGTTTCATCACAATTTCACCTTCCAATTAGGCTCATCAACCATAACTCCTTCAAAAACAGCCAGAAACCTTGGAGTTGTGATTGATAAGCTGAATTTTTCAGACCACATTACTAAAACTGCCCAGTCCTGTAGATTTGCATTATATAATAAGAAGATCAGGCCCTTTCTCTCGAAACATGCAACTCAACTCCTTGTTCAGGCTCTTGTTCTGTCCAGACTTGACTATTGCAATGTTCTCTTGGCAGGTATTCCAGCCAGTTCCATTAAACCTCTACAATTAATCCAAAACGCTGCTGCAAGGTTAATCTTTAATGAGCCGAAAAGAACGCACGTCACACCTCTGTTCATCAATTTGCACTGACTACCAATAGCTGTTCGCATTAAATTCAAGGCATTAATGTTTGCCTACAGAACCACCTCTGGCTCTGCACCCCTTTACCTAAATTCATTACTTCAGACTAGAGCTGGGCGGTATGACCAAAAATGTATATCACAGTATTTTTCTAAATTATACCGGTTTCACGGTATATGATGGTATTTTTTTTCCCCCATGGATGACCAGGTGTTAACCAGATTTTCTACTGACTGAGGAAAAACTGCAGTAGATTGACTTAGAATGTCATGATGAGTGAATATTGTAAAAAATTCCACACTAAATACAGGGGTTAAAGCAAAAAAAAATATTTTGACTGTAAATATTTCCTCGGCCAAACCCCATTTCACAGCCATACGGCTACAGTCACACACACAGTTTAAGAGCTGTTTTTCTTCTTGTAATCAGGAGTGCTTGTCCTCCTAATTTAAAATATTTAGGAGCGCCTTCTGATCAATAATACAAAAATTCTGATAAAAAATGAGTCTTCCTAACACGGTGACATTTGACTCCTTAAAGTGACTTACAGGGGTATTTTCTTTTTACCTTTGCAATGGCATAATTTTCATGTCAAATAAAAAAAATTATGTTTATAAGCTTTTTAAAATGTATATTTAAAACAATATAATAAGTACAATACGACAAATAAGTTACTGATCATGAAATTAGTATTTCATAATACTAATTATGAAGCAAAAGTTTTCATAACAGTTCCACGTATGAAATTGAATTTAGTATATAGTGTAATGTTTTTCGCAAGTGTTTTCAATGGTAATCAGCAAGTAGTCTGTTAATTAGTCAGAGAGGAGTGTCAGTATTATCCATGTGGCAGTAGTATACTGCTATGATACAGATCATGCATGTGACTCATCATTATTTCAGTTAAGTATACGTTAGGTAATGATTACATCTTGTGATCATAATGACAATATACATATATAATTTGACTGCATTATGTGAATGATTAGCTGGAAGAGATGGCACTTTAACTTAGATTTAGAGAGTACGTCTCACCCCCAGATATATTTAGGAAGGCTAGTCCAGTGTTTAAGAGACAAATGCAAAATGTTCTACCTCCATTAGTAAACTTTGCTTTTAGTACTATAAAAAGTCCAGAGTTTTGTGACCTTAATCTACATGATGGTTTGTAGCATGATAGATGATCAGTTAACTATGAAGAAACTAGACTGTTTGGGCTTTCCTACAAAAAGGAGCATAATTAAGCATATTCAACTTTGTGATATTATAGACATAAGTAGGATTTGAGATGGGTCTGTAATTTGCCAATTAACTATAGCAGTGGTTATTTGACCATAAGTACCCTGCGAAGTGGACATCACCGAATGTTCCACCATGAACATATGGAACCTCGTTCAAAGGGCACATATACGGTCCATTCAAAGGGGATTAAAGTGTGCGAGACATGAATTAAAATGTGTATTTATTTGCAGATGTATATAGCGTCACATTTCACACTTCCATTGTCCTGCAGAATTCAGCTCCAACCCTAAACAAAAACACCTGAAAGCTAATTAAGGTCTTTAGGATCACTATGGCTGTGTTCCAGTTCATACCTTTTTTTTTTTTTATGCCCTTCACTCGCAAACTTCCCTGTCTCGTTTACTTGGATTTACATAATTGATTATGTTGCACGAGTGCCCACTTCTGGTGGTATCCTTGCAATGGGCTGAACTGGAACGTCCTAAGCCCTTGATCACTTATGGCGCTTTTCCACTGCATGGTACGGCACGGTACGGTTCACTTTTGGGGGGTTTTCCACAATACGACACATAAGTTACTGATCATGAAATTAGTATTAATAAAATACTACAGAGGTAGCACAGAAGAACACAAACGTGGCTTGAACGTACATTTTCAGACGTTTAATGAGTCTCAGGGGTGGCATGAGTGCAATTATATTCATAGATTCATGTGGACATTAATGTTTTAAATATAAATGAGCTTTTAGAGATGCACAACGGCTCAGCTGTAACTTTATTTGGAACTATTTTCGTTGATGATATAGAGCAAAATCATGCAGTACTTGTTTATTGATCTGTTGTATTAAATCAATATATCACATTTGCAAACTTCCCTTATAATTATTAAAAGCGGTCACACTCCTTATCGTGATCAGTGGGCGCACAGAAATTGAGAGCGTGTGAGTGAGCTCGCAGGACTCAAAAGCACGTGCAAATGTGATACATTCTGTCAGAACCTGCGGGAATGAGTATAATTATTATTAATAGCAATCCGGCGCCGAAATTCAAGTTCTGCTCTGTGTTCTCTGCTAAGAACCCGACTGTAAATGATGCGAGTGGCGTTACTATGTTGTCAGTGAGAAACTGCAGTAGAGGCGGGGATGATTTTTGGTGTGCCGGCATAACAACAACAGTGTGCTACAAGTTTATTTCCCCTCAGTAATCCCAGATAACGTTTAAATGGAGTGAACACGGAGCAGTTTTTCCATGAGCGGGAATGTAAAACCCGGAGTGGATCCAGAGCGGAGTGATTACAGAACGCTTAGAGCGGAGAGAGGAACGTGCTTTAATCCACTCCAGGCTTTGATCACATCCCCCTCAGCAGACTGAATGCACCTCGTCTTTCCTTCATTTAAGACCTATTCAAGCTAACTAAGACATGTATAACACTATTTGAGAAATGTAAGTGTATTTACGGTCTTAAAGTTATGAAAAGTGAATTTAAGAAGGCGGGAACCCTGCAATTGACGGGAATCCGTCGTACCGACGGAGAACTGTTGTGTGTGAGAGCTGCGGGAGCTGATGGCAGCGGACGGTGGATATTTGTTGTGGATGACTTCTTATCTCTCATCACATTCTACTAGTGCTTCAGTTTAGGAACTTTCACGCTTAGTAACACATACAGCTGTATCCTCGCCAAAATGCAATGGTGAAAATAGACCCCTCTCTAACAGTGTCGCGTTACGAACGTTATTTAAATGACACCGGTATTGCGGTATTTAAAAAATTCATATCATAAGAAAAATAAACACCGGTATTCGGTATGAACCGGTATACCGCCCAGCACTACTTCAGACTTATATGCCCTCTAGAAGCTTGCGTTCTGCAAGTGAACGACTCATTACTGTACCATCCCAAAGAGGCACAAAATCCCTTTCACAGACTTTTTCATTTACTGTTCCCATCTGGTGGAATGACCTGCCCAACTCATTTCGAGCAGCTGAATCCTTACCCATCTTCAAGAGACGGCTAAAAACACATCTCTTCCATCTTTATTTGACCCTCTAACTCTCACTCTCTATTCTAAATATATTTTATATAATCTGTCTTTTTATAAAAACACAAACATTTGACTCTCTATTAAATGCATATTTATTCTCTAACTGCTAGCTTTTCGTGTAAAACTAACACTGTTTAATTTTTCTATATTTTACATACTAGTTTAAAAAAAAAAAAAAAATCCTTTCTACGTGTACTGCGTTAGGCTAACCAGGACTTGTAATGGCACTTGCATGTTATTGCTCTTTTGTTGGTTTTGATTGCTTCTATAATGTCCTCATTTGTAAGTCACTTTGGATAAAAGCGTCTGCTAAATGAATAAATAAATAAATAAAACTCTATATTTTAGCTAATTGTAAAAGCTGAATAATTGATCAAAGTTTACTCATTAATCTGTGAAATAATCGAATATTAGGCAACTAAACATCCATTATCAAAATAGAAGTTTGTTGCAGACCTAATGGACTCAAAGTCTACTGTCTTTAAAGTAGTTTGGAAACCATGCTTTTGAGTTGAAGCTCTGGTTTTGGGAATATCTTAATCTTCCGTGATGGCATATCGCAATAATCGAATATTCGTGCACACCCCTAGTTTATTTTTCCACAAAATTAGTCAAGTTCTAGGGGTTTTGTTAAATCGAAAAACTGAGCTTTTGCTCAATGCTCAAAACCGCATTATGAATGTTAACGTTTTGGCACTGTGATGTTCCCTTGTGCCATTTTCTATTTTCTCTTTTTATTTCATTTAGAACGGATTTAAAACAGTTTCTCGTTTTTACTGCTCAGACAGCCACATTTTATTTAAGCCCAACTTGCCAGTGGTGAATAACCCTTTGAGTCTTGCTGTGTAAGTGATCTATCATGTATGACATGCCACTTGATCTATCATGTATGGTGTTTATTTGGATTTAAAAGCAAAAAGGACAAATTTAAAACATCGTAATGTGCAGGATATTTATCAACCAATGATGACATTAGCAAAAATCTGTTGTAGCGGAGAGTGTTGTGCTGTCAAACCAAACTGCAGAAGAACAACTTATCTGAATGCACAATCGATCAAGCACATTTTATTTAAAAAATGTTTGTCACTTGTTTAAGATGATGCTGATTCGCTTTCTCTTTTGTTTCTAGGCCAGAAGACATGTCTCCATCTGCATGGTGTTTTCCCATACATCTATGTGCCATATGATGGGTTTGGGCAGGATACAGATCGTTACCTTCGGCAGGTGGCCTACAGTATCGACAGATCCCTGAACATCAGCATGGGAAACCCCTCGTCTAATGTGCAGCACATCTTTAAAGTGATTCTGGTGTCTGGCATGTATGTGTAAAAGGCACACAAGTGCACACTAGTGTTTTCTTGGACCACTACTAGTGCTGGGCGGTATACCGGCTCATACCAAATACCGGTGTTTATTTTTCTTATATGATTTTTTTTAAATACCGCAATACGGTATTTAAATAATAATTTAAATATCGAAATATGTAGTTTAAGCAACGTTCGTAACGCGACACTGGTCACTGTTAGTGACTTCAGCACTATATTTAGCAACTTTCAGACCCTTTTTAGCTCTTTTTTTTCCTAAAAGGTACATATTGACAAACCAAGAGACTTTTCTGGAAAAACCTAAGCTATGGTTCAGTTGGAAGATGTCTCTAGTACTGCCCCGCGAGCATAAGGTCTGCCTCTCCCGGCGCAGTGTCGCCTCTGTCTGCGTCTCTTCTGAGCAGTGAGCGGTAGAAAAGCAGCACATTCAGCTGGCCGTACCGCAGCAGACTCGTCTGTAAATGAGTACAAAACCGCGTTTCCATGCACCTGTTGTCGGTAACTGACTGTTTGGAATTATAAATATGAACATAGGTTGTCTGTTAATATTATGTGCTTTATTTGTTTTTGTTTTTTTTACTCAGACACAGGCAGTGCGCTGCATGAGAAAAAAAATAATAGCCAAAACCACCACATAGCCCCTCTTTAGTTATGCATGTTGATTTTATCAGACGATGTCGCGATTATAAACGAGAGTGACTCCTGGTTAACATGTATTAATGGGTCATGTTTAGTCACTATTAATATAGAATCTGTCTACAATATTCACTCATGACAGTAAAATAGGACATTGTAAGTCAGTCTACGGCAGTATTTACTCTATCAATCAGTAGAAAATGTGGTAATTTTTCATGCATGAAAAAAATAAATATCGTCATAGACCGTGAAACTGGTAAAGTTTTGAAAAATACCGTGATATAAATTTTTGGTCATACCGCCCAGCACTAACCACTACTAATTTTAACTAATTTTATTTCGGTTTTTATTACATAATAGAGATGTGTATATATCGGCACAAGCCTGCCTGCTCAAACACAGATCAACACCCACTTCATCATTGTCTCTTAGACCCACCCACTGCTGCATTAATGTGTTCAGGCAGAAGAAATACTGGACAGGATCACTGCACTAAAAACATTACCTTTTAAATCTTAAAGTGGCTGTTTACTTTCACCCATATGAATGTTTCAGAGCGATTATCTGTTTGTTCTGTTTATTTCACCATGGATTATCCAGTTGAAATTTGGTTTGGTTTGCAGGCTTTGCTAATTTTTATGGACCTAACAGTAATGTTGCAGCATGTAAGCAACCAGTGACTAAATTATCAGCTTCACATTGTTCCTCTTACTAGTATATTTAATATAAATTGATTAAATTATAAACAGAAAGCGAGCAAAGAGTGCTCCCTTTTTAAAATCAGATGTCAATCAAAAAGTGTGAGTTCCAAGTTGCACTTTCGCCAAACCTTCCTCTAAAATTAGTGCTGTCTACACTGCTCAGTGAAACTTGATATTAGTAAACAGCATAGATCTAAATAGAATGCTGTATTCAACACTTCATAAGTAGTTAATCTTGGCAACTGTAGTTTTAAGATTATAGCAAAAGTTTTCATAACAGTTCCACGTATGAAATTGAATTTAGTATATAGTGTAATGCTTTTCGCAAGTGTTTTCAATGGTAATCAGCAAGTAGTCTGTTAATTAGTCAGAGAGGAGTGTCAAAGTATTATCCATGTGGCAGTAGTATACTGCTATGATACAGATCATGCATGTGACTCATCATTATTTCAGTTAAGTATACGTTAGGTAATGATTACATCTTGTGATCATAATGACAATATACATATATAATTTGACTGCATTATGTGAATGATTAGTACTATAAAAAGTCCAGAGTTTTGTGACCTTAATCTACATGATGGTTTGTAGCATGATAGATGATCAGTTAACTATGAAGAAACTAGACTGTTTGGGCTTTCCTACAAAAAGGAGCATAATTAAGCATATTCAACTTTTTGTGATATTATAGACATAAGTAGGATTTGAGATGGGTCTGTAATTTGCCAATTAACTATAGCAGTGGTTATTTGACCATAAGTACCCTGCGAAGTGGACATCACCGAATGTTCCACCATGAACATATGGAACCTCGTTCAAAGGGCACATATACGGTCCATTCAAAGGGGATTAAAGTGTGCGAGACATGAATTAAAATTTGTATTTATTTGCAGATGTATATAGCGTCACATTTCACACTTCCATTGTCCTGCAGAATTCAGCTCCAACCCTAAACAAAAACACCTGAAAGCTAATTAAGGTCTTTAGGATCACTATGGCTGTGTTCCAGTTCATACATTTTTTTTTTTTTTAATGCCCTTCACTCGCAAACTTCCCTGTCTCGTTTACTTGGATTTACATAATTGATTATGTTGCACGAGTGCCCACTTCTGGTGGTATCCTTGCAATGGGCTGAACTGGAACGTCCTAAGCCCTTGATCATTTATGGCGCTTTTCCACTGCATGGTACGGCACGGTACGGTTCACTTTTGGGGGTTTTCCACTGGGTACTGTACCTGGTACTTTTTTAGTCCCACCTCGGCTGGGGTTCCAAGCGATCCGTATTGTTACCAAAACGTGACGTGTAAACTCTACTGATCACTGATTGGCCGGAGAGAATCGTCATTACTGCGTCACTGAACTTGCGACATGAGACCCATAGACCCGCTAGATTTAAATCGGCACAGCCAGCGACGGAGCGGACGCAACTTTTGTTTGAACAAACGCAACTTTTTTTTATCAACCACAAAATAGCAGTGTCGTTGTCTGTTGAGGAAGTACAGACGTTCCTCTCGTTGATAGCCGAGGAGCGGATCCAGTGAGAGCTTGATGGCGCGACGCCGAAGGAAAAAGCCTTGTGTATATACTTTTGAACTTGCTATATTTTCAGAGTATGTCTTCTGTTTATATTTTTACCTTTGTATGTGTGTTTTGCTTCAATTAAAAACAATCTGATCGAATAAGTGTACCTCCAGACTATATTAAATATGTATTATTGTATGAGCACGTTATGAACCTCTTGAAAAAGACAAATGATTAATGCCACGATTATAAAAACCATCACATAAATAAAAAAACAAGGGATACATTGAAAATTTTGAAATATTCAAAAGTTTTGATAATTCACTTTACAGAACACGCTACATGAATAGTTAACTAATCAAGTAATGCAGCACACCTGCCCTCCTCCTCTACAGCCCGTGGCACTGCACCACAGTCTCTGCTGCTGGGGGTAAATCCCAAGCATTCTCATAGACCTCTCCATTGTTGTTAAAAACATACACCTGCCGAGAATGAAGAACACTATTCCGTCTCCTTTCTTTGTTGTGAGTTTGTTTGTGGCGTGTTTACGATGATGTCACGGCAGTAGAGGCGGAGCAATTATAACGACGCTTGAATAATCCCACCCACTCTAAAGCGGTACTAAACTGCAGTGGAAACGCAAACTGAGCCGTGCCGAGCCGTACCGTACCGTACCATGCAGTGGAAAAGCGCCATTAGAATCTGCTATGGAGTTGGTTTATTGCTTACATTTTTCCCTTAGGAATTTGTTCGGTGCAGTATTCTTAGTGTATATAGGTATGCTTGGGCTGTTATAAATATAAAAAAATATGTATATGTATTATAGATTTGTGTGGGGTAGGGATTCAACGCAATCTGCGATGTCACAATTGTTTTGCATTGTGGTCTGTGAAGTGTGCATAGGAAGCAGACTCGCTCCCTTGGTCAAAATCGAGAGATTGAGGGTCTGTCCATTAGGGATGGGTCATGATTTTTGAATATTCGATTAGTCGATTTAATTATAGAATATCGATTCGGTTATGCGATTTATTTTCTAAGGGTGTACCCACATTGGGTGTTTTGAACCATGCCTGAGCGCTTCTGAGCCCCAAAGCCCTATTCGTTTGACTAATGTGATCGCTCTGTGCCGCACTCGGGCACGGTTCATTTAGCAGGCCCTGGATTGGTTGTAAGAGGTGGACCAGAGTGCGGTTCAGTTGGACTCGTGCGCGGCACACATGTAGTGTGAGCGCTAACCGCGCCGGATTACGGAACTTCTGATACGTGCGGCCTGATTGCGTGAACAATAGACCTGTTGCAATATATTGAGCAATATATTGTGAGGGCCATTTAGTTACAGCGTCCCAAACAACTTTAAATAATAAACCACAAAGTTAACAAAACGATGCACTCCACTGTACTGAGCGAGAGCGCTTCTCTGGCACCTTCACGTGCTATCGGAAACGTCCTGTTTCCCACTTATGAAGTCGTGACGAGCTCGCTGAATTCAAATTTGTTGAATGAATAATGTGATATTCCACTGGTTGATAACCATTAATATTTATGTAAAAAAGATTTGTGCTGTTTTTCGTGTTAAATGTGAAGAATGACAGGTTGGATGCCACATACTTTATTTTTTATTGGCGGATTATACAGGTGTATTTTCACTAACTTCACACAATGTAACATGATTTTATTATTGTAATTTTTACTTTATTCTTAAAATATGACATTAATCTTTAGTTATTTATTTGAGAAAGATAAACTGATAAAACTTGCGCTGGCCGCTTGGTATTTTAAAAAACTAAAACTTGAATTTAACAAACATAAAATGTTTCAATCATATTTCTGAATTAAATTAATAAAGAAACGAATTAATGACCATTTTGCTATTAAAAACCAGCAGCTTTTTAACGGAAAGGAGAAAGAGAGAGTGAGAGAAAGACGTGGGCTCTGGTCTGACTCGGGCGGAGAATTCTGAGAAGCTGCAGGGCTCTATATTCGTTCCCTTGTTTCAATTAAAAGTTCCCCGGACTAATTGTGAACAGATTGCACTCTCGTCTTCTTCCCGAGCATGTGAACATGTTTTTTTAATATATGAAATAGGTTATTGTTATGAAGACAGACGTTAAAATTAATGCTCACATAATAAGTGCCGTCATTCAGGCTGTTCACAATATGTTTTAGCGCGTAATGTTTTAAGAATGATATTCTGTTTAGCGTAATATGTTTTAAACCTAATATTCATTAATTAATCAAACGGTTACGTTTTTTTTATAATTGAATGTTCATGCTCATTTTTAAAATGTCCTAACCTTATGAACAGTTGATAATCGACGGACTGTTCTGTTAATAAATGCCTCATTCGGTTATATTAATGTTTCAGCAATCATAAGTTACGACCATTAATTGGCTCAGGTTAAGATAGAAGATTCTCTAATTAATTAAACTGTTATCTTACAGATTGAAAGACTGAATAGTTTCTCTCCCTCTGTGTGTGTGTGTGCGTGGGTGGGTACATGCGTGGGAGGGGTGCGAATAGTAATCGAATAATACCCAGCAATTATCGAATACTACTTTTGCTTAAAATGCCCATCCCTACTGTCCATATAAACTTGCCTCGATATAAACTTGCCTCGTCCACTTCATAAAGTGAAACGCTCTTCCAAATGGCAGTGGGGATTCCCCTATACAATTACAGGCAGGTGAGTTTGATCAAGGTTGGAGCTAAACTCTGTAGGACAATGGATCTCACGGGCCAGAGTTGAGAACCCCTGATTTAGAAGCTTAACCGTCAGCTTGAAGATCATCAGAACAAGACCTAGAGATAAGGAGGTATTTATAATGATGAGAATAGGCACACCCGCTACAGGGCACAATTATTTCAGTAGTGTAGTGGTAGGGATCTAGTTTACATGTCGTTTGTTTTGATGTAGTGTAAGTTTTGTAAGGTGTGTCTTTTCTTTCTTTTGTCCTATGGGAAGTAAAGGACTGCAACTGATAATTATATAGTTATCAAAACAATCATAAATTATTACAGAGTACAGAGGTGCTCAGCCTTGCCAAGTGTGTAGAGCCCTGTCTGTATCTAGGCTTATTGGCTTATTGTCATTAATTTAAAAAAAAATGTGTATATATATGTGTATATGTATGTATGTATATATATATATATATATATATATATTTTTTTTTTTTCATTCGCACTTAAAGTTTGGATTTGTTGTCTTGAGAGCATATACAAAGACTATTCCCAATTATAGAAGTGAGCACCTGGCCATTTAAACGGAGATCTAAAATCAATATAGAAAATATCCTTTTATTTTAAAATGTCCAATTATAAGCTCTCTCCCAATTCATAAGCTGTATACATCAAAAAGGGTTTTTATTAACAAAAGGGAAAGACAAGAGTAGCTAACAACTACTAAATGGAGACAATGAATGGATAAAGTGCAAAAGATTGATAAATGCAAGTGACTGAGTTGGATGTTACTATGGACATTATCTTGTGGAAAGATTAACTAAAGTTCCCTAAAAGTAATAAGGTAAACCTTTTTCTAGTTTCAACTAAAAAATTGAAAGATTAATTGTTAACTGACATCAGTTTTATAGAATCTAATGTAAATTAGATAATCATGCACTGACAATACACTAATGCCAATGGTCTCTGGAAAGAATTATATATCTACGTTCCACCAGGTCATGTGCGGAGTCTGAGCGGCGACGTCTTCCACTTGTTTTTGCGTTGGAAGGAAAGGAGTTGGATCCGTTTCACAGTCTTGAACCGAGCACTGAGACGATCCTTTGGTCTGAAACATGCATACCAGAGCCTTGAAGGTGAAGGTTCTGAAGTCTGTTCATAAGATCCGGACTACCAGGAACATGCAGGAGGGAGGATCATTGACGTTAGGAAAGTCGTTGCAGAAGATCCTGCCAGTTGGGAACTTGCAAGCAGAGGATCGCTGAAGAGAAGATTCTGAAGTTTTGGTCATGATTGTTGTTGCTGTGGCAGTTTCCAATCTCCCCCAAGTTATTGCAGAACTTCTTAGTTTCGGCTTAGAACCTAATTTTGCAACCGCATCTTAGCGCAAGGTCGACCACACCACTTGGCACACTCTGTCTTGAAGATACCCTTTTATTCTTTCCATGAGAAGGTGGGGTTTGCAAGTTGCTGCTTTTCAGATCCAGCATTCTGATTGGCTGATGCTGTCAGAGGCCACACTGTAATAAGGGTTGCATCTAAACCCTTTAGGGCTGTGGCCCTTCAGGAACTGAGTTTGAGACCTCTGGGTTAAAGTCTGCATTTGTAACTTTTTACAATTTTTTTTGTATCTATTTACATTTTTTCCTATGCATAATTCACTTTACAAACCAATTCCAGATTAACCTCCTACACATTGTGCTGAGGGTTATGCTGAGCATTGACCCCTGTATTCATATAATATAACATAATTCACTAATTTTAAACTCCAATTCTCCTTCTCACTTTTCAGTTTCAGTTTTGTTTAATGAGTGAATTATCGTTAGTTTGTATATGTCTGTAATCTGCGAACGACATGCTTTATTGCACATTAACATTTCATTATCGTATTAATTAATGTTTACTCTTAAAATAGGTAACAGCAAAAAAACAAATAAGTGTAACTGCCAATAATGTAATATTATTTTTAAAATGAGTTATTTTCAATGATCGTCAAGTGACAAGCCTTCTTAACCTTCCGAATTTATAACTTTGAACTTTATGAGCTCAAAGATGTTTTTAATTGTTTGGTCATATGTGTTTCTGTTAGCAAGCAAACAAAAAACACATTTGACAGGCAATTTAAGGTTATCATCACGCCACTTATCTCAGTTCTCTATTTGCATTTCATATTGAGCTGATCTGTGCAGTTTTAACTTGTCATCCTGGAGGAGCTGGACTACCTGTACAATCTGATTGGGTTTAAGCTACTGCCCCATGCTACAAGCAGTGAGAAGGACCCTAATAAAACAAACTTGAGGAAAATCAGTTAGGAATGAAAAGGAGAGAGCAATCGTATATGGCCACCACAATGCGCTTTTTAGGGGTTTTCTTGCGGTTGCAGGTGAAACTGATTCGTAATCACGAATGCTTTGTATTCGGACAGAATTATATCATTGATTGTTTAATTGACTTGGTGTTAGGGCTGGGCGATAAAACAATAACGATATGTATCGCGATAGACACGTGAGCGATATCAATAAAAAATGTGTTCGATAAAAAGTTCGATATTTTTTATTCTTCTTCGGAAGAAAACAGCGGTTGCGAAGCAAGTTTGGTTGCATTAACAAAGGCACTCGCTCTCTGGTAACCTAGCAACGTAGGGAGTGACACGCTAACAGCCAATCATGTAACAGTATCAGGTTTGGTTGAGCCATATCATTGTCTCGTGCTGGTCTGCTGGATTCCTTTTCATAAGCAGAAAATGAGTGCCGCAGCGAGCAAGGAAATTGTGAGGAAAAGTCAGCTCGCGTGTATGGCAGTTTTTTGGATATTATAAGTCTGACCGTAGTCAGACCAATGTCGTCTGCAAATTATGCAAGACCGTCGTCCCTGCCAAGACTGGTAACGTTAATACCACGAACTTGATGTACCACCTTAGCCGCGCTCACCCTTTGGAGCACAGCCGTATTCAACCAACAACATCTGTAGCTGCAACACCGCACAAGCAGCAGACCGCCATGGAGAGGTACTCTGCATCAGTGCCTTATGACAAAGAATCTAAACGGTACAAAGATATAACGGAGGCAGTGGCATATCATATAGCCAAAGACATGCTTCGCCTCTGGGCTTAGATAACGTTAATTGTTAAGTTTTCATTGTGACTTTAGACTTATGTTTACATTTTAATCATTTGAGTTTTCCATGGTTGTTGACATTCTTAACAACTGAGGGGATTATGATCAGAGAAAGGTTAAGCTTAAAATAAAAATGTTTAAATGTAATATATTTTTCTCCTGGTCCTTATTTTAAATGGGTCATAAAAAATATCAATAATTATCGATATCGACCGATATGAAACACTGATATCGTGATACAGTTTTCAGCCATATCGCCCAGCCCTACTTGGTGTTATACTGTGATTTTAAGTTTTCCCTTATTCATTTATTTATTTGCTTTTTATGATTATTTGTACTAAGAATTCCAAATACAGAGCTCTGCACATGCATTCATACTATGTAAATTTAGAGTTCCAACTGAATTATAGAACTCTGCACTTAATTACTTACTATTTAGAATTCCATGTAGAGAGCTCTGCAGTTAAATTCTTACTAGTAGACTAGTAGTTCTCATTGGTTAAATTATCTAATTGAATAGTATCTTTACAGTGTATATAATTGTAGTTAGAGCTCTAATATGTTATTTTTACTAGTAAGAATGCAATTACAAGAACTCTACTTTCAAACATGTCTTTAAAGTCATGAAATCAAAATCGACATTTCTTTTTTCAAAATAACATTGCCTCCCTGCTATAATGACGTCTCTTCTCTTCTCTGATGTTATGTGACTTCCAGTAGTGTTGCACATCACAGCAAATGACAATGATCCAGTCAGTTCCTGATGGGCATATATTATCATAGCCCACTTGGACACATCTCAATAGTGAAGAAGAGACCATTTCAACTTCCATTTCATGCTGAATTTGTCCATTTGGTTTAGTTTTCTTTTTCACCTATTCCAACTATTTGGCTATTATACAAATAATACTATACAAAATTAATCTTATGTAACAACACTGGTGCTCAAATTGTGGACAATTTTTCTCCTTCAGCCACTATAGCACATAGTAGTATAGAACAAGTGCACATGAAATCACACTATCCACAGCTAGTTAAACGTTGTATGGTGCCAGAATTAAGCTTGTCTGTGTTACCCCCAGTTCAAAGACACAAATTTGATCTCTCTCTTCTGTTAACCCTTTAAGAATCCAGCATCCCGCCTAATGGTGACAGGGTAAAGTCATCAGAAACAAAAACTCAAAAAAAAAAAAAAAGTTGAACATGTCATATATCCATGGAAAGCTGAGATTCTTGTGATTTCAACTATGTAAACCATTTAAGATACAATATACAGCATGTACAATCAGTGTCTTTATCGGACCACTTTTTGTTGAGATAATGCAGACATGCATGATAGTACAGACATACATAGGAATAACACAGTAGGGATGCAATATAACACCAATATAAGAAACAAAAGGCTTGTTGTCATAAAAAAAATATATATATTTCCATTTACACTTTAAGTTTGGATTTGTTGTCTTGAGAGCATATACAAAGACAATTCCCAATTATAGAAGTGAGCACCTGGCCATTTAAACGGAGATCTAAAATCAATATAGAAAATATCCTTTTATTTTAAAATGTCCAGTTATAAGCTGTTCAAAAAAAACACAAATTAAATAATGTACTATGTACATAAATAGAAATATAGGAAAAAAATTATTTAGATTATAAATTATAAATATATATGTAATTTTAAAAGTGTACACATTTTGGATTCTATAAATAAATGTCACTATAATGTGTTTATGCTTCAGTTACTATGTGTCAGCAATTATTGACAGTGAATCTGGATGAGAAATTGAATAGCTCTAAGTGTAACCTTTCATTAGAGCCCAAAATGATGACTGTACATTAAAGCATTCAAGATTTACAGCATTGTATGTGTCGTTGGTTACAAAGGGTCGTTTGGAGTCTCCCAAGTGTAATTTTTTGGAAGCATCTAGACATAAAATTAGATAAACATGTGTAAAACACAAATTTTCTAATATATTGTTTATCAAATGGTAAATTTGGCTTGGTAAGGCTTCATTCTGTGATACCAATATATTTTCCAGTTCATACCTCCCAGCTATAGTCATCTGCAGGCTTCTATTTACAAAAAAAAATTCAGGCAGAATTATTTTTTTCTTTTTTTTGTGTATTCAAAGTGCTGTTACTCAATACCAGTAAGACTTACAGTGACTCTGACTGTTGAGAAACAAACCTCAGAGTGTCACCTTTCAAAGGAGACCAACACCATGCATATCATCCAAATGGCCCAAGAACAGCATGCAATTTACTTTGGGTATGCCTTTTTTAGGCGTTTTAGGCAAATTTTACAGGAATCGTAAAGGGTTAAAACATTTGGACATAGATCTGACCATCTTATCTCTCCTTAGGCCTTTCTATGGATACCATATAAAGGAAAAAACCTTTATGAAGATTTACCTGTACAACCCACAGATGGTCAAAAGGTGAGTCCTAGTGATCTGGTAGTTGTTTCTTTTTATGAATAAGTGTGTGTGTGTGTGTGTGTGTACACGTGGGTGTGTCAAGGAATGTCAAAAAGTACTGGTACTTTTCTGGCCTGATGGCCTCATGGGCTGTGCCCTGACTTGTTGCGCTCCGGGTTTCCCGAGTTCGAGTTCCGACTCGCAGACCTTTCCTGATCCCTTCCCTCTCTCACTCCCACTTTACTTCCTGTAGACTTACTATCATATTATAGCAAAGTTCGTAGATGGGGAAGGAGGCGGGAACCGGCGAACATTCAAAGACTTTAATAAAATAAACATATGCAAATGAAAAGCAGCAGCCCCTCGCGGACGACTGCTGCACACAAAACACTAAATAAAAGTCCTGGCCTGGTCCTCTCTCGCCTTCCACTGTTGTCGCTCCTCCTTTTATCCTTCCGGAGCTCCTTAGTGGGACTCGAGACCGGTGAGTGGCGCAGGTGTCATTCATTATCATTAACTCATTAACTTTGGCCTTGCTCCGTTCCCACAGCTCTCGGCCCCGCCCCACTCATCACACCTATCCAAAATAAAGGCATAAAAATGAAAAAAAAAAATCAAGTACTTGTACTTCTGGGTCAAGTTGTTGCTATGACTTGTACAGGTCTGAATCTTGCAATGCGATTTCAATTTTTTTATGATTCAAAGGATAACAATTTGGTTACAAAAACGAATGTCCATGCATCAATTAGTCTGGTCTATCCATTTATTTAAAATACCTTCTGGAGTTGGCTGCCAACATTTCATTTGAAATATTTCATATTTCAATACAAGATAAATGCAATTATTATAGAATTTATCAAAAAGGCCCGGTTTCACAGACCGGGCTTGGACTAAACCAGAATTAGGCCATTTAGGTTCAATTAGGACATGTAAGTAATTTTTATAAACATGCTTGGAAAAAATACATTACGGATCTTGAGACAAAACAAAGCCACTGATATATTTTAAGATCAGTCAGTGCAAGTTTATTTCAGATGAGGAAATAAGTCTAGGAAAAGGCTTAAGCCTTGTCTGTGAAACCAGGCAAAATGCCAGTTTTTTTTTTTAAATAGCAGATTAATCATGAAAAAATAATTTCAACTAACTAAATATAGCTTCACATACAAGCAACATTACAAGTAGTAAACCTGCCTTCACGAAGTGCTTTAATTATTAAAAAGTAAATAAGTGTCGGTGCCAATGGTGGTTTGTGCACCGACAACTGCGCTTGTGGCGAACAGAGTTCGATTCCCATCTTGTGATCCTTTGCCCCTCTCTCCGCCCAATGCTTTCCTGTCACTTCTTTACTGTCCTAACACATTAAAGGCATTACAAATCCCATACATATAACTTAAAGTAAATTTATTGTTATTATAGTGGTATTGATTATTGTTGTTATTATTAACATTATAGACCGCAATATGTATAAGAGGCTGCGTTCACACTGCACAGATGTTTTAACATCAAATGCTTGATCCCCCTCTGTATATAAAACTGTTCTCATTCATTTTGCATCATACAGAGAACATTAATGACATAACATTGTTGCAACATCAAGACAAATATTGTTTTTGATAGTGTAGAATTAGTAGCAATACTGTTGCATTAGTGACAGCATAGTGCACTTAATTGAGAAGCTTGGTTTCATGTTTTTTTTCACATTTTAAATTCTTGTGCTGTACTAAAATAAGTATTGCATATTTAACTTGTATTGGTATCGACAACTAAACATTTGGAGCCAAACTAACCTTGGTGATTTGGTGCTAATTGTTCTGTGTGTGGTGGGTGGAGGAGTGGTACATCAGGATGTGATAGGTGTTGCTGATTGTATGTGTGTTTTCTTTTTGTAGGGTGAGTGAACTCCTGCAGGGTGGAGCTGTAATGAATAAGAGTTTTCAGCCCCATGAAGCTCACATTCCCTTCCTGCTGCAGCTCTTTATCGATTACAACCTCTACGGCATGAACATGATCAGTCTTGGTGCGGCTAAGTTTAGAAAAAAACATGCAACAGGTAACACACACAATACAAAATCACAATACAAGTCATTTTTCATAATAACCCTTTATTCCGCTGACAAAATTAGTCACAATGAGCAAATTTTCATAAATTGGTTATGTTAACCTTATTATAACAGCAAAATTATGTATTATTTATTGGATTCGGACAAAAAAAAAATACTGAGCTACACTTATTTGAAATTGATAGTCAGAAATGTAGTTAATTTTGTCCAAACCAAAATCACCTAGCCACCATAAATCTCTAGTAATACCACAAAATTCAGCACACCACGTCAAACCCCATAACTCCCCAACCCCCCCGGGTGCTTTGACCAATCACATAAGACATTATTAGAGGTGTCAGTCTTCACTTGCTTCATGATTCGATTGGATTCTGAGGGAAACAATTTGATTATAAAACCTCGATGCATCTTTTCCTTTTCTCTTTTCTTCAAAATAATGACTTTATTAATCACAATATAGTTTTGTGTGTGTGTGTGTGTGTGTGTGTGTTTAAAAATAAGAGCAAAGATTAAAATAAACAATCATTCAAGTAAGAAAAACAAATAATAAAATGTAAATGTCAGGCACAAGTGCTTTGCCTCTGATGGACAAATTTTTTTTTTGCCTACAGCTTATAATTAGCACATATGTATTCCAAATCATTTTGTCAGCACGGGTCACATATGTGACCCTGGACCTTAAGTCGCTGGGGTATATTTGTAGCAATAGCCAAAAATACATTGTATGGGTAAACATTATCGATTTTTCTTTTAAGCCAAAAAATCATTAGGATATTAAGTAGATATGTTCATTAAGATATATAGTAAATTTCTTACCATAAATATATTAACTTAATTTTTGATTAGTAATATGCATTGCTAAGAACTTCATTTAGACAACTTTAAAGGCAATTTTCTCAAAATGTAGATTTTTTGGCACCCTCAGATTCCAGATTTTCAAATAGTTGCATCTCGGCCAAATATTGTCCGATTTTAACAAACCATACATCAATGCAGGGCTCTAGAGTGCGACCAATTTAGTCGCACGTGCGACCTAATTTCTCAAGGGTGCGACTAAAAAAAAACTTTGGTCGCACTGGTGCGCCCAGCCATTCGCGAAAAAAAAAAAAGTCTCCGCGACTCAGAAAGTCTCTCTGCTGTTCGACAACAGACACGTTAGTCTCATATCGTGGTCTAAACCAATCAGAGATAGTGAAGGGCGGACCCCCCCTCTGATTGGCCGTGGTCCAGATATTCCTGTATGTGTGTGTGTGTGTGCGTTTGAAGATGCGTGTGCTGCTGCTGTCAGACAGAGAGAGAGGTGAGTAGTAGAGATGCTCGCAGCTCTTTCTCTGAATCTGCTCTGTTCAGTGAACGTCTGACAGTCTCTCCAGGATTCGCTGAATATATCGCAAAATCAAGCAAACTCCGCTATTTTCCAAATTGCTGCAGATTTTGCGCTTAGACGCGTCTTGTGACGTCATCGCAATGCGCATTCAGTCAAAGAAAGGTTGTTTCTCAGTTCCAAAAATGGAATGAACAGCTTTGCGTTCTCATCATGCCCGATTTACAAGAGCTACATCGGACAAACGAACCGAAAGCGGAACAAATCCGCGCTACTCGTTTGGGCTACAGACCATTTATATGCTCGGACCGGAGCCGCGGGCTGCTCTCGATCACGTGACACCGTTATACACAGCGCTGGGAGATACAGTGAAGAAAGTAGATTCAATAACATCTTTGTCAAATCTTGTGAGAAGCATTCAAATTCGGCACAGAATTATGTTAAAACTACAGACATCAGAACAAACGCCACTGATGTGGAAACCAGGATAAACATTGTTCAATAAACACATCTTTCTCCACCATTCACCATGGATTTAATATAACTAACGTTACAGGAATAACTTGTGGCAGAAATGGTCTAATGTCTTAAAGTGTTTTTAAATGCTTCACACAACTTTTCCCAGCACTTCAAACTTTAAGTATTACCGAATTTTAAAGTTATTTTTAATGTGATGACATTATTTGTTCATCCTTCATAGGTTGCCCCATTTATAAAACTAAAAGTTTCATAATGTAGGAAAGCAAACACTTATTTAAAAATAAAAAATACATTAAATTACTACTATTAGATGGCTGCAGAGAAGTACTTTTAGGCTTATCAGCCATTTCCACTCCCTAATATATATATATATATATATATATATATATATATATATATATATATATATATATATATATATACAATTATATTTAGACATTATAAATGACATTGATAAAAGTTAATTTTGAACTGCATCTCAACTACCCAGACAGCACAAGTATATCTGTAAGACGTCTGCTAAAGATCTGGGAAACATCTGTGTAATCTGATAAACGTCTCAGAAGCAGTTTTACATGCATTTAATAAATCTCTATTTGATATTTACATCTACTGGAAACATATTAGAGATGTATTGCAGATGAGCAAACACACTTAAAAATACCTCTTGAATATGTAAATGCAGACATCTCCGAGATGTACATGTGTGATTAGGGTGAGTGCTTTACTGTCAGGTGCTGGTGCCACCTTCTGTAGAGCTTAAAGGCACTGGTGCTGGTGTCCTTAAATGCTAGTCTGGAGCCCTACAATGTTTCTCGAAGTTAGAAAAGTCATAACAATATTAGAAGAATGTTGTCTGTGGTATATTTTGAAGGATTTTTTAATAGGTTTACGGGGAGGGTTTGAGAAGCACTGCACTAGAGCATCTTCATTCACACACAGTGGAAGATCTGATATGAATCAGTGTAGAGGGTCAAGTCTGGAAGATGTTGATGCTGGAGAGATTGTGGTCTGCTGGTTTAGCCGAGGCCAAAGATCAAGACGGACAAACTACAGGAGTTGGCCATTCGAGGGGCATGTGACTGCAATGGAGGATAGTCCATAAGACATTGAGCCATGAGATGTTCAGTTTGACACCCTTCAAACACTTAATTTAGATTTTATTTATCTTGAGATGTTTTTAAGTTTAAATATTAGCTCAGTGAAGCACTTTAAGCACCATCACTTTTTCTGTAAGTTACCTTTCTTGTAGAATTGTGCTTCAAATAAAGAACTTTATGTTGACCAGATTGTTAGTTAATTGTTTACTAGTCAATATTGCCTTTATGAAAATTTGGGTGCACCTAACTTTTGTGCTGGTGCACCTAAGAAAAAAAGTTAGGCGCACCAGTGCACCCAGTGCATAAAGTTAGTCTAGAGCCCTGCAATGGAAAGCTTATTTATTCGGCTTGATGTATAATCTGTTTCTAAAAATTAATACTTAAGACTGGTTTTGTGGTCCAGGGTCATATGTCACAATACAGTTATTTTTGCTTAGAAAAATGGATGTTTAACTAGTTGAAAATCACTTTATTTTAAACTGCAAGGCTTAAACGAATGCAAATTATAAACTTTTGTTATCGTACAGCACTAGGTCACAGGAGCATAATTCCTAAGTTTTTTTTTTATGTTTTTGGAAATGTATCTTTATTCTCCCTAATTAACTAAACATTTTAAACTCATTTTGAGCACAAAGTGTGCTTTCTGCAAATATAATTGTTGCATGCATAATTCTCTAGTTGATTTATTTATTTTAATTATTATTAAAATCGAGGTGTAGTTTCACTCATGTACCTTAGTTAAGGTGTTTGGGAATTAATCCATTGTGATGGCAGAATGTTTGTAAATGTTTAAAATTGTGTGCAAGACAATTTCACATTCTGTTCAGGTCCTGTTATGTCATATAACAGTATATAGGCCTTATGCCCCAGAGAAACAAGTGCGCATCTTTAGAATTGCACACCGCACGCAGAGGCGGCGCAGCAGCACGTAGCAGGAGCAGAGCAGAAGCGGCAGTGCCGCGATCGTTTCGGCGCCGAGTCTATTTTTGCTAATTACGCTGAATTAAAGTCACAGTGCATTGTTCTTGATCAAAATTGACCCGATTAACATTAAAAATAACACATTTCTACATAAAATCATGTAAGTGATATGTTTCGTGCTTCACAATCACCATGTGAAAAACACATCACTTCCACAAGTTTTTGCCCAAACTTCAGATATGTTAAATTAATAAAACTAGAGGCATTTGTTAGCTTCAATATTACTTTAATTCAATTATTCAATCAAATTACACTTTATAACTTTAGTCCAAACTTTAGTTGAGGATAGTAAGAATGGATACGGCTTTGGATGCGACTAACTCAGGGAGTCCTGTACATTGTTCGGTTCCGGTAGAGCCGGAATGAATACATTATTTTAAACCAGTCTACCCCCCAAGATTACTGATATAAAAATTAACCACATCCAAAAGGCAAAGGGGGAGGTGTTGCTACAATTGATAGCAATATTATCAGTATTTCTCAGAAGACAGGCTTCAAGTATAGCTCCTTTTAAAGTAATGGTGCTTCATATAACATTATCTAGAGAAAAAAGTATTAATGATAAATCCTCCGTGATGTTTTACTGGCTACCGTATACAGGCCATCAGGGCACTTTACAGACTTTATTAAAGAATTTGGTGATTTTTTTATTTATTATTTTTCTATCAGAGTTAGTGCTGGCTGCAGATAAATCAAATCACTTTTATTGTCACATCACCGCAGCACAAGTGCCTTGGTGAGTGAAATTCTTACGAGCATGCTGCAGACAGTGCAAAAAAACCCCCAAAAAACAACAACAATTTACATATGGACAGTACATATTTACAGACTGTACAGAAGACAATGTGCAAAATACACATTCATATACTCAGTACACACAGTGTACTATAAAGACATACTTAGTTATCAATACACATTATACACCGTATGTACTAGGGTTGCACGATATACCGGTACTACGATAGTATCGCGATACTAAAGCTTAAAAATACCAGCGGTGCCATTGCATTTTAAGCGGTAGTATCGTTCATACAAGTAATACCGTAATATATGTTTTATGCTGCGGCTGGCACACTATTTAAAATGCTGGCATGCATGTTCAAATGAACAGAAACATTGTTTGTCAAATGCCTTTTTGCTGTGCTCTGTGTAGTATGGTGTGTGTATACGCTTTATATCGTAATGTCTGAACGATCTGCCGCTGCTAGGATTTGGGGCTGCTCTCTCTCTCTCTCTCTCTCTCTCTCAGAAGAAGAATGACAGACAAAAGACGCTCCGTACCGTATGCGGATGCACGCTTAACTCGCTCGTCTCTCTCTTCCGGGTCCTGAACTCCCGCATTAACACTATCGTTGCCGGAGCAAAACAAATAACAGCAATTTCCCATTGATTATCAAGTCTGTGCGCTACAATATGGTGTTTCCCGAGGCTTCAGTTCAGATTGCAATGAGAAGTTGCACTTGCACGTCGTTGTTCATGCTGCGGAAGAAAGCGTTTAATTCAGGCCGTCTGATCTCATAAAAAAAAAACAGCAGCTCAAGCATCACTTAGGCCTATTCAACATCATAACATCTTACAAGAAAGTATTCTCACAGTTGTATTAATTTGACTACTTCTAGAACATGTAACCGTTCGTTTCTGGAAGCATCTTTGCGATCATGAATGCAATTACATTCATCAACATAGTGGCTTTGCACTTGGTTCTTATCAATCATCATAATGATTATTTATATATATATATATATATATATTAACATTATAAATAAATATGTTTAATATACATGTTGCTAACTTGTAAATTTCAAGATATTGTCACGGGGTGAAGAATCACACGACAGGGACGGTTCAACTAAAGGCCCCGGAGGGTGGGTTTATTCTTAAGCAAAGAGGAAAACAAAAGGGTGAAGGCCAGGATTGGCCTCAGTGCCGACAGTGCTCTCTCCTCCAGTCTCTTGGCAGCGTGTCCGTGCTCATGCTCGTGCTCGTGCTCACGTATGGCCGCTTGGTCAGATGCTGCTCTCTGTGGAGGAAACGAGAGAAAGGCGTTAGGTGCTGTCTCATGGAGATCGAACTCTCCTTTGGCTTCCTTCGCCGTGGCTTATGAAGCCGACTACTGATGCGCTGCAGCTGGGGCCGATTGCCGTGACGAGGGAGTACAGGTGTTACTGCTCCGTTTCCAGGGCGACGCTGATGAGTTACCGGGACGCTCGTCACTCCCCCTAAGCGTTGTCCTGGTCCTGTTGGAGATGTGAGACAGTAGGGAAATTGGGGTGGGTGGGAGTGATCCCTGACAGACCTGAGAAAGCTGCCCAGATCCGAGAGACCGTCTGCGTTGGCGTTGCGGCTCCGGCCCGGTGACGCACAACAAAGTGGAAGTCCTGGGCGAGGAACCAACGAGTCACCCTGGCGTTGGTGTCCTTGGCGCGGGCCATCCACTGTGGGCGCGTGGTCGGTGACCAGGGTGAACTTTCGGCCGAGGAGGTAGTACCGCAGCTCCAGGACTGCCCACTTGACGCCAGGGCCTCCTTCTCGACCGTGGCATAGTTTCTCTCGGCTGGGGACAGCTTTCTGCTGATATAAAGTACGGATGCTCCTCACCTCCTTGGACCTGTGACAGGACGGCCCCGAGTCCTGTATCGGAGGCATCCGTCTGCAGTAGGAAGGGCAGCTAAAATCCGGGGCTCGTGGGATGGGCTCGGAGGTAAGAGCTTCCTTGATGTTCGAAGGCTTCCTCCGCTGCCGGCGTCCACTGCACTTTCTCCGGCTGCCCTTCCTGGTCAGATCTGTCAGGAGGCGGCTAAGGAGGAGAAGTTAGGGATGAAGCAGCGATAATATCCTGCCAACCCCAAAAGGCTCGTACCTGGGTTTTGTCTTCAGCCTAGGGGCGGAGCGTCGGCTTCCACCTTCCTTTCTTGCGGCCGAATTAGACCCGCCCGACCTGGTATCCCAGGTACTTCGCTTCTGAGGCGCCAGATGACATTCTTGCGGGGTTGGCAGTGAGTCCAGCCCTCCGGAGTTCCGACAGCACCCTCCGTAACCTTTCCAAGTGGTCCTCCCAGGTCTCTGAATGGACTACCACGTCATCCAGGTAGGCGGCGTGTGACTGATGAGGCCGCAAGAGGATATCCAGCATTCGTTGGAGCGTGGCTGGCGCCCGTGAAGCCGAAGGAAGGGTCCGGGTGCCAGTGACCACTAGGGGTGGAAAAACAGTTTTAAGTTTGGCATTCTCTGATAGAGGTACCTGCCAATAGCCTTTGGTAAGGTCCAAGCGTGAAATGTACCGGGCCCTTCCAGCGGTCCAAAAGTTAAATCGACCCTCGGTATAGGGTAGCCGTCGAACTGGGAGACTTCATTGAGGCGGCGGTAGTCATTACAGAAAGCGGAGGGTGCCATCCGGTTTCGGGACCAAGACGATGGGGCTGGACCACGGGCTGCGCGATGGTTCTATCACTAACTTCAGCATTTGTTGAACCTCCTCCTCAATAGCCCGCCGACGAGCCTCAGGAACCCGGTAGGGCCGCTGCCTGATGATGACTCCGGGAGGTGTCTGGATATCATGCTGAATGACATTAGTCTGCCCGGGAAGAGGAGAGAACACATCAGAGAACTGACCGATCAGGTGCTGCAACTCTGTCTTTTGGGCGGCCGACAGATGGGGGTTGAAGTCCACAACCACGGGCTCTGAGGTGGTGAGGGCGACGAGCTGTTCTCTCGTCCCTACCCATTTCTTCAGTAAGTTGACATGGTAAAGTTGTTCAGCTCTTCGGCGGCCTGGTTGGCGGACGCGGTAGGTAACCGGCCCGATTCTTTCCAGCACGGTGTACGGACCCTGCCAGGTGGCGAGGAACTTGCAGGCGGCCGTGGGGACTAGGACCATAACCCGGTCACCTGGTTGGAACTCCCGGGGTTGGGCCGCCCGGTTATAGTGGCGCTGTTGGGCCTGCTGCGCTTTTCCCAGGTGTTCCCAGACTAATGGCATGACCCGGTCGATCCTCTCCCTCATTTCCTTGACGTGCTCGATCACTGAGCGTTGGGGGGCCGGCTGCTGCTCCCAGGCTTCCTTCGCCACATCCAGGAGGCCACGGGGTTGCCGGCCGAACAGGAGCTCGAAGGGGGTGAAGCCAGTTGAGGCCTGGGGGACCTCGCGGATCCCGAAGAGGACGTAGGGAATCATGAGGTCCCAATCGCGCTTGTCCTCAGCCACCACCCGTCTTAACATCTGTTTGAGGGTCTGGTTAAAGCGTTCGACCAGCCCATCCGTTTCGGGGTGGTAGACCGTGGTCCTCAACTGCTTCACCCGCAGCAGCCGGCAGAGGTCAGCCATTAGCCGGGACATGAAGGGGGTCCCCTGATCGGTCAGGATCTCCGCTGGGATGCCGACTCGGCTGGACAGTAGGAAAAGCTCCTGGGCAATAGCTTTGGCCGTGGCTTTCCGCAGGGGGATTGCCTCTGGGTACCGGGTGGCATAGTCGACAATCACCAGGATGTGTTCATGTCCCGGGCAGACTTGACGCGGCAGCCTACAAGGTCCATCCCGATCGCTCGAAGGGCACCTCAATAATGGGAAGCGGAATAAGCGGGCTGGGGAGGCTTTCTGGGTGACGCGTCACCTGACAGGTGGGACAGGCCTGACAGAACCGCTTCACCTCGGCCTCCAGGCCCGGCCAGTGGAAGCGATCTCGAATCCGTTGAGCGGTGTTGGCTGGCCCAAGGTGTCCGGCCATGGGATGGGAGTCGCCAGCTCCAGCACCGTCTCGGTCTTGGGCGTGGCACAACCAGTAGCCATTTTCCTCCCCTCCGCAGCGACTAATAGAGCAGGCCATTCTGGACAACGAAATGTGGGGAAGGATGGGGCCCAGGCTGAACCTCTTTCCCATCCATGGCGGACCTGGGCCCAACAGTGTTTCAGCCTGTCATCCTCCCGTTGTTCTCGGCGAGCAGCCCCTCCGTCACCTGCTGGAACACATCATAAAACAGGTTAGGATTTTGGGAGGGGCACTCACCATCTCTCCCACTATCCGAGGCCAGAAGGACGGGGCGTTGGCGCGGCCGCCTCGTGGCTGGCCGTCTTCGGCGGCCCCCTCCGGGGCTGGCAGGAACTCGGAGCAGTTTCTCCGTGAGCAGGAATGTAAAACCCGGAGTGGATCCAGAGCGGAGTGATTACAGAACGCTTAGAGTGGAGAGAGGAACGTGCTTTAATCCACTCCAGGCTTTGATCACAGCCCCCCTCAACAGACTGAATGCACCTCGTCTTTCCTTCATTTAAGACTTATTCAAGCTAAAATTAAGACATGTATAGCAGCATTTGAGAAATGTAAGCGTATTTACAGTCTTAAAGTTATGAAAAGTGAATTTAAGAAGGCGGGAACCCTGCAGTTGACGGGAATCCGTCGTATCGCCGGAGAACTTTAGTTTGTGAGAGACGCGGGAGCTGATGCAACGGCCTTTGGATATTGTGGATAACTTCTCTCTCATCACATTCTACTAGTGCTTCAGTTTCGGAACTTTCACGCTTAGTAACAAACTGTATCCTCGCCAAAATGCAACAGTGAAAAGAGACCCCTCTGTCGCTGCGTTCCGAACGTTATTGAAATGACACCGGTATTGCGGTATTTTAAAAATTCATATCATAAGAAAAATAAAAACCGGTATTCGGTATGAACCGGTATACCGCCCAGCACTATGATCAGGGTTAGACAACAAGTGTCAGGACCTACTCATTGTCGAAATCATACTCTAGATTAGGGATGTTCATTTTGGTTATTTTTTCTAACCGACTCTCATTAACCGATTATTAACTGTTAACCGACAAGGATATTTGAAATTAGAACTGAATTAAATTAGAAAGTATAAGTGTCTGTGACCCGTTGAAAATACTAACATTTGTTTTCCGGGGATTCATTTTACATGTGCAAAAAGCAGCAAACAACAGAACATGAGGATTCACATGATCATCATAGCCATCACATCACGCACCTGCAGTGCTTCTGCGAGAGGAGAAAAATATAATACATTTAGGCGCTATTTATTATAACGAATAAATAGGCCTATACTATAAATATATTTTCTTAAATAATAATTCAATATAACGAAAGAAAAAGTTTGCAACAAGCAGCCTACTCTAAAAAACATCCTGGGTTATATTTTATAAACCTAAATGCTGGGTTGAGCCTTTTGGGTAATTTTTTCAGTGTAGTTTGTCGTTTGTGTACATTTTATTTTATTCATAAAATTGTTTCTGTGCAGTATATCGTTCAAATTTATGCAGAGAAACATACAGGCGTGCGGTGTGAATCACTAAAAGAACGTCGCTCGCATCGGTCTTATTGCGTGATGAAGAGTCTGATGCTTTGCATAAAATAATCGATTATATTTATAAAGATACAGAATACAAATACTTTGGATGTTAAAAATAGCCTACTGCTAATTGAAAGGATTTGTTGTGGAGTGAGGGGAATTAAAATAGCCTAGCTATGTTTACAGTGTTTATTTATAATGTTTGTAATTCGCGTCTGCCTATTTCTGAATAAAATAATAAAATGTGACTTATAGGCGATAGTGACTTATGTGACTTATTTTTTTTTCTCTCTCGCTCTCTAAAAATTTTTTTTGATACGCGTATAGCTTATTTTAACCATGCAGCAAACCTTGTAAAATATTTTGATAAATTACTGAAAATAAAAAAGTGACTTGAAACCGTTTAATTTATTGTATTAATCGGTCAAAATTCTTATCGGTCGGTTAAACGGTTAAAACAAACATCCCTACTCTAGATTTAATACGGTTGCATGGAATTGATGTTAATGGCATTGAAATTCTACAGCAAAGCGATGATATATCAGATCATTATCTAGTCTTGTATAAACTCCATTTAGCTAAAGCTGTAAATTCAACTCCTTGTTACAAGTATCGTAGAACCATCACTTCTACCACAAAAGACTGTTTTGTAAGTAATCTTCCGGATTTATTTAAATTCCTCAGCATATCCAACAGTGCAGAAAAACTGAACTGTATAACTATGGACTCTATGGACTCTCTCTTTTCTAGCACTTTAGACATGGTTGCTCCTTTATGCTTAAGGAAGATTAAGGAAAACAGTCCAACTCTGTGGCATAATGAGCACACTCGCGCCCTAAAAGAGAGCAGCCCGGAAAATGGAGCGCAGCTGGAGGAAAACCAAACTGCAGTTATTTCGTATTGCTTGGCGGGAGAGTACCCTATCCTACAGAAAAGCATTAAAAACTATCCTCACAATTACATTCCTTCTTAGAGGAAAAATAATATCTGTGAGGATTTCCAGTCAGGATTTAGACCATCTCATAGTATTGAGACTGCTCTCATTAGAGTGACAAATGACCTGCTCGTATCATCCAATCGTGGTTTTATCTCTCTATTAGTGCTACCTGATCTTAGCGATGCGTTCAACACTATCGATCACAACATTCTTTTGAATAGACTAGAAAACTTTTTTGACATCAGTGGAAGTGCACTAGCATGGTTCAAATTTTACTTATCTGACCGCCATCAATTCGTAGCAGTGAATGAAGAGGTATCATATTGATCACAAGTGCAGAATGGAGTACCTCAAGGCTCAGTACTAGGGCCATTACTTTTCACGCTTTATATGTTACCCTTGGAAAATATCATCAGGAAACTCAGGGTTAACTTTCACTGTTATGCTGATGATAATCAGCTCTATATTTCATCGCGGCCCGGTGAAACGCACCAAATTGAGAAACTTATGGAAAGCATAGTTGATATAAAAAAGTGGATGATGAATAATTTCTTACTGCTAAATAACCCCTACTCTTAGGGGTGTAGGGGTTACACCCCTACTCTTTTTTCGAATTACATCCTGGGATTTTTAATTACCACAGAGAGTCAGGACCTCGGTTTAACGTCTCATCCGAAGAACATTACCTTGTTCAATCAAATTCAAGATTATTATAATATCAATATAATATCAGGGGCAATTCTGCGTCAAGTAGTGTTTAAATAAAATAAAAATCAGCAAATACTGTGGAACCAAATAAATGAGAAACTAATGTTTTTTTTTTTTTTTTTTTTTTAACATCTCTTAGATCAGGTTGTTTCTCAACCAGGGGGGGCGAGAGATAAAACTACAATATAATATATTCACTAATATTATGACTCGCATGTTAAGTCATGTAAAAAAATATATAGCCTATAAATAAATAACAGTACCACCTCTCAACATATTCTGTGTTTCGGAGAAGCAAAACGTCTCATCGCGCTGTGAATACAGACTGAACGGCGGCTCAAAAGCGCTGTATGAGCACATGATACTTTTATCGGCTGGATAAAAGAAGCCAGTGTCACACTAGTAGACAAGTTTTGATGGTCGACTATTGTAATCAGGGTAAAGCTGATTACAGTGACATGATCGTGCATTAGGCGCGGGTTATGTCTGTTATAAATGATGCACAAACGAACCGTGTATGTGCGCTCTTGATCACTATAACATCATATTTCTGGTTGAATACAGCGAGTGTTTTATAACGGATGCTCGCGTGTGTTGAAGTTTGTGAGGATCAGTGGTGTTCATACGGGCATCAGACGCTCCAAACAGCGTGTTCTTACAGAGGAACTATTTACTGATGGCGTCGTGAATAATATTAAACAAATATTTTATTGTTATTAAATTAATGAAACAAAGATACATCCCAACCAGCCTTTTTAATAATTAATTTTATTTAATATGTATGTCAGACTCAGAAGGCTTAAACAGGCTTAACAGGCTTAAAACGGGCGCTTTTACATTTGGTTTTGAAACTCTTCCGCCTTCGTCTTGTCTGTGTCACCTCACTCTTCTTGTGAGTCATCTCTCTTCACGTGATAAATGAAATCTGATCTGTGATGTAGAGGTCTGCGCGGGACTGTTTTATTCCGCACTCACCCGCTCCTGCGATATATTCACTGTTTGTTCACATTTCTGATGAAAGGCCAACAAATAAAAGTTTAGTCTTCACAAAATTGGATTTATTTTATTCGTCTTGTCAAGAGTCTTGAATTTATTGACAGAAAAATGTCAGTAACATTTTGCTGTCAACACGGAATAAAGTGTCACAGAGAGAGAAAAAAACATTATAAAAATTGTGATCCTTATTTTTATTCGTTTTGTCAGGATACAATTTGTTTAGGCTAACATTCAGCCTACAACACAATAGGAAAAAAATGTAGGTTTAGCCTAATATATATTTTATAAGTCTTGTTAAAATACTAAATTAATTTAACATCTTGCTGTTAACACAGTGAAAAGTGCAGCAGAGAAAAATAAATAAATTCGACAGTCTGTCATTTAAAATGATAGAATAAGCATAATGCAAAAAAGAACAAAGGAATGACGAGTTGAACGTGCTTCAAGGACTGTGCATTCCGTTTTTTCTCCATCGTTATTCTGCTCTGTCACTCATCACAACCTGCCTGTTCTCTCTAAGAGCCGTATATTATATCTGCTATGCTGCTCTGTGCATCGTTACACATGCTGTGCACAGACAATAAAAACGAAGCACTGATTCGTGCATGTAGCGCGCGCATAACGGTCCGAGTGCAGGCTGTACCGGAGCTCGATAAGAATAAAGCGCAGATATGCTGCTCTGAAAGGACCTCGGGAACGGGATATTGGTAGACTGCCTGCTCTCGTTCAAATTGCACCAGAGTTACCGACCGCTACCGCGTTGTATTCGTTGAAATTAATCCCGCGGTGCAAGAAATCTGGTCGGGACAGCCGCGGTAATGCAGACCTAGACTGCTGTGATTGCAAGACTCTCGTTCGGTCGGTGCACTGCATTGAGCAGACGTGTTCAGTTTTAATTTGAGTGTCCTCTAACTGAACAAAATTGTTTTTATTACTATAAAAAAAAAAAAATCTAAAGGGCGGTGTGGGACGGTGCCACGGTGAGCAAGTGACGTAACGGTGTTGCGGCTTAACACCGGTATAACCGTCATCACCGTCTATCGCGGCAAGCCTAGTTGGATCCAAATAGAGACATAATTAGCATAGCTGTTGTTCCATCCAAGCAAAAATTATTTGTTCAACCAAAGCTAAAGCATAATAACATGCGTTTTATCAGATATAACTGCAGTACAAGATTATGAGATGCATTATATGATTGCTTGGCTAAAGAGATGTGTCTTTAATCTAGATTTAAACAGAGAGAGTGTGTCTGAACCCTGAACAATATCAAGAAGGCTATTCCAGAGTTTGGGACCCAAATATGAAAAAGTTCTACCTCCTTTAGTGGGCTTTGCTATTCTAGGTACTACCAAGAGTCCAGAGTTTTGCGACCTTATGGAGCCTTGGAACCTTGGATTGTAGCGTGATAGTAGATTAGTTAGGTACGTGGGAGCTAAATCATTTAGGGCCTTATAGGTAAGTAATAGTATTTTGTAACTGATACGGAACTTAATAGGTAGCAAATGCAGGGACTGTAAAATTGGAATAATATGATCATATTTTTTTGACCTGGCAAGGACTCTAGCTGCAGCATTTTGCACTATATGTAGCTTGTTTATTGAAGATGCAGGACAACCACCTAGCAGTGCATTACAATAGTTCAGAATAGAGGTCATGAATGCATGAACTAGCTTTTCTCGATCAGAAACACTTAACATGTTCCGTAGCTTGGCTATGTTTCTAAGATGGAAGAATGTTGTTTTTGTAACAAGGGAAATATGATTTTCAAAAGATAAGTTGCGGTCTAATACAACACCCAGATTGTTGACTGTAGAGTCAAGTCACCTTTATTTATATAGCGCTTTTAACAATACAAATTGTAACAAAACAACTGCAAAATAGGAAAATAATGTAAAATGACAAGATTAAACAGTACATTTTCAGCTAAAGGCATTTCATTATTCAGTGATGGCATCGTCCAACTCAGTTCAGTTCTAATAGTATCTGTGCAATCAAGTCGACGATATCGCTGGAAATGAAGTGTCCCCAACTAAGCTAGCCAGAGGCGACAGCGGTAAGGAACCAAAACTCCATTGGTGACAGAAAGGAGAAAAAACCTGGGGAGAAACCAGGCTCAGTCGGGGGGGCGGCGGCAGTTCCCCTCTGGCCAGACAATCCAGCAGTTTGTTCCAACTGCAGCAGAGTCAGATTTTAAGGGCTCAACTGGTTCTAGTGGTCTTTTCCCGATGGCTGTCTAGGTGACGGCGGTCCTCACTGGGTCTCTGGGGCTCATCTTCGTGTCCTGGACTCCGCTGACGTTCAGGGCTGTAGGGGCTTTAGAGGTGATCTGGATACGGACTGGATCTGGTGACTGTAGTGACCATCTGGGCTGGATAAGGACCGGAGCGGGTGGCTACGGTGACCTCGGAATAAGAAAGAAACAGACTAATATTAGCATAGATGTCAATCTTCTTACAATGTAACAAGTACATCGTGTTTTATGGGAAGTGTTCCGGTTGACCTAATTAATGCAGCCTAACAACCCTTTAACCCTTTAAGAATCCAGCATACCGCCGGCAGGATGCCTAGTGGTGACAGGGTAATGTCGTCAGACACAAAAACTCAACAACAAAAAAAGTTGGACATGTCATATATCCATGGAAAGCTGCGATTCTTGTGATTTCAACTATGTAAACATGCATTATGCATTTTAAGATACAATGCAACTATGCATTTTAAGATACAATAAACAGCATGTACAATCAGTGTCTTTATCAGACCACTTTTTGTTGACATAATGCAGACATGCATGATTGTACAGACATACATAGAAATAACACAGTAGGGATGCAATATAACACCAATATAAGAAAAAAACCCACAAATTAAATAATGTACTATGTACAGAAATAGAAATATAGGAAAAAAAATATTTAGATTATAAATTATAATATATATGTCATTTTAAAAGTGTACACATTTTGGATTCTATAAATAAATGTCACTATAATGTGTTTATGCTTCAGTTACTATGTGTCAGCAATTATTGACAGTGAATCTGGATGAGAAATTTAATAGCTCTAAGTGTAACCTTTCATTAGAGCCCAAAATGATGACTGTACATTAAAGCATTCAAGAATTACAGCATTGTATGTGTTGTATATTCTTTAAGATTGCAGTGGACATGGAGGACTATAATGGGATAACTCGCTCAAGTACTAAATAACTAAACCATTCAGGGCTTTATAAGTAATTTACAAGATTTTAAAATCTATATGATGTTTAATAGGGAGCAAGTGCAGTGTTGACAGAACCGGGCTAATGTGGTCATACTTCCTGGTTCTAGTAAGGACTCTAGCTGCTGCATTTTGAACCATCTGTTGTTTGTTTATAAAGCGTGCAGAACATCCACACAATTAAGCATTACAATAATCTAGGGTTTTAGGTCCGATAATTAACACTTTTTTTCAGAATTTAGCAGTAAGAAACTTTTTTCTATCAACTATGCATTCCATAAGTTTCTCAATTTGGTGTTTCACCGGGCCGCGAACAAATATAGAGCAAAGTATCATCATCATAGCAATGAAAGCTAACCCGGTGTTTCCTTATGATATTTCCCAAGGGTAACATATAAAGCGTGAAGTCAAGTAATGGCCCTAGTACTGAGCCTTGAGGTACTCCATACTGCACTTGTGATCGATATGATACCTCTTCATTCACTGTTACGAATTGATGGCGGTCAGATAAGTACGAATTGAACCATGCTAGTGCACTTCCACTAATGCCAACAAAGTTTTCTAGTCTATTCAAAAGAATGTTGTTATCGATAGTATCGAATGCAGCGCTAAGATCCAGTAGCACTAATAGAGAGATACAACCACGATTGGATGATAAGAGCAGGTCATTTGTCACTCTAATGAGAGCAGTCTCAGTACTATGATATGGTCTAAATCCTGACTGGAAATCCTCACAGATATAATTTTTCTCTAAGAAGGAATATAATTGTGAGGATACTACCTTTTCTAGTATCTTTGACAGAAAAGGGAGATTTGAGATCGGTCTGTAGTTATCTAGATCTTTGGGGTCAAGTTGTGGTTTTTTTAATGAGAGGCTTAATAACAGCCAATTTGAAAGTTTTGGGGACATGTCCTAGTGACAATGACAAATTAATAATAGCCAAAAGAGGATCTATGACTTCTGGAAGCACCCCTTTTAGTAGTTTAGATGGAATATGGTCTAACATACATGTTGTTGGTTTAGCTGATTTAACAAGTTTATACAATTCTTCCTCTCCTATAGTAGAGAATGAGTGGAATTGTTCCTCAGGGGATCTACAGTGCACTATTTAATGCGATACTGTAGCTGACAGCCTCATGGTTACAATTTGAGATCTAATAGTATCGATTTTGGAAGTAAAATAGTTCATGAAGTCATTACTGCTGTGCTGTTGGGAAATCTGTTGATGCTTTATTTTTTTGTTAATTTTGCCACTGTATTGAATAAATACCTGGGGTTATGTTCATTTTCTTCTAAAAGAGATGAAAAGTAATAAGATCTAACCGTTTTTAATGCTTTTCTGTAGGATAGGGTACTTTCCCGCCAAGCAATAAGAAATACCTCCAGTTTTGTTTTCCTCCAGCTGCGCTTCATTTTCCAGGCTGCTCTCTTTAGGGTGCGAGTGTGCCCATGGTGTTGGACTCTTTTCCTTAATCTTCCTTTAGCGTAAAGGAGCAACCAAATCTAAAGTGCTAGAAAAGAGTGAGTCCATAGCTTCTGTTACATCAAATTTTTCTGCGCTGTTGGATATGCTGAGGAATTGAGATAAATCAGGAAGATTACTTACTGTAATGAATTTGATAGATACGGGAAGAAGGAGGCGGGAACCGGCGAACATTTAACACTTTAATAACAAAATAAACAAATACAAATGAAAAGCGGCAGCCCCTCACGGACGACTGCCGCACACAAAACACAAACTAAAATTCCAGGCCTGGTCCTCTCTCGTCTTCCACTGTTGTCACTCCTCCTTTTATTCCTTCCGAAGCTCCTCCGTGGGACTCGAGACCGGTGAGTGGCGCAGGTGTCGTTCATTATCATTTACTCCACCGGCCTCGCTCCGTTCCCACGGCTCTCGGCCCCGCCCCACTCGTCACACTTACAAAGCAGTCTTTTGTGGTAGAAGTGATGGTTCTACGATACTTGTAACAAGGAGTTGAATTTACAGCTTTAGCTATATGGAGTTTACACAAGACTAGATAATGATTTGCTGTATCATCACTTTGCTTTGTATAATTTCATTATCAATATGGATAATTTCATTATCAATATGGATATTACAATCACCCACAATTAAGATTTTATCTGCAGCCAGCACGAACTCTGATAGAAAATCACAATTCTTTAATAAAGTCTATATGGTGCCCTGGTGGCCTCTATAAAGTAGCCAGTACAAACATCATGGGGGATTTATCATTTTTCTCAAGATAATGTTATATGAAGCACCATTACTTCAAAGGAGTTATACTTAAAGCCTGTCTTCTGAGAAATACTGAGAATATTGCTATAAAGTGTAGCAACACCTCCCCCTTTGCCTTTTGGACGCGGCTCATTTTTTTAACAGTAATCTTGGAGGGTAGACTCGTTTAGAATAATGTATTCATCTGGTTTTAGCGAGGTTTCTGTCAAAGAAAGCACATCTAGTTTTTGATCAGTGATCATATAATTTACAAAAAGCGCTTTTGTAGAAAGGGATCTGGTATTCAATAAGCCAAGCTTTATCATTTGTTTCTCTGTGTTATGTACATTTTTCAATTGTTGAACATCAATTAAGTTGTTACTCATAAACTGGTTTGGACGTTTTTTGTATTTTCCAATTCGGGGAACAGACACAATCTCTATAGTGTGATATCTACGTGAAAGGGTCTCTATGTGCTGAGAAGAGAATTAACTGACTTCTGTGACGTGAGTCGGATAGAAGATGGTCGGTTTAGCCAGTCTGTCTGCTTCCTGACCTGGGTCCCAGTTAGTCAAGTACGAACTCTAAGACTGTGTGCCATATTTCTAGAGAGGTGAGCAGCACCACCTCAGGAGGGATGAAGACCATCTCTTTTTAACAGGTCAGGTCTGCCCCAAAAACGTGTTCAAATGTCTTTAAAACCCATGGTATTCTGCGGGCACCACTTAGACATCCTGCCATTGAGTGACAACAGTCTGCTATGAATCTCATCGCCCCAGTAAGCATCGAGCGGGCCAGAGCATATTACAGTGTCTGACATCGTATTTGCAAGTTCACAGACCTCTTTAATATTATTTTTAGTGATATATCATTTGCACAGACATGGATAACAATCTTACTGATTTTACGTTTAGCATTAGGTTCTTTATTGTTTGTCACATACATAATCATACAGGGTATAATAGGTAGTGAAATGTTAATCAGGACAGGTCCGCTCAATGGAAAGTGCAAAAAAAAACATAATAACATAAAAGCAATAAAAACTATGAAACAAAACACGAGAGAGTATATATATATATATACAAATATGGTGAGAATGAAATAAGAGACAAATAAGAAATAAAATAAGGGGTAAGATGTGCAATGAGATAAAGTGTGCAGTGCAGGAGAATGTGCAAATAGGTTGTACCGGGGATGTACACAAAGCAGCAGTGTGGATGATGGGGAATAATGGATGTGATTACAGTTTATTAAATTGAGTCCTGTGGATGTTATGATCCTGAGTTTAGGAGCCTGATGGCCTGAGGAAGAAACTCCTCTTCAGTCTTTCCATTTTAGCCAACATGCTCCTGTAGCGCCTGCCAGATGGCAGTAAAATGAAAAGATGGTTACCGGGGTGGTTTGAGTCTTTGATGATTTTAGCAGCTCTGCTTCTACAGCGTTTGAGGTAGATGCCCTGCAGAGAGTGTAGATCCTGAGATGCGCTCGGCTAAGCGCACGACTCTCTGTAGAGCTTTGCAGTCCTGGTTTGTGGCGTTATTATACCACACTGAGATGCACTGAGACAGTACACTTTCTATGGCCCCTGAATAGAAAGTTTTCAGGATAAGCTATGGTGAGACCCTGAATTTCCTCAGCTGTCAGATGGTACAGTCTTTGCCTGGCTTTCTTGATCTGTGTTTGGATGTGTGCAGTCCATGTCAGGTCCTCGGAGATGTTTACACGAGGTACTTGAAGCTGCTCACCCTCTCCACAGGGGTCCCGCTGATCATAAGAGAGGTGTGGGGCTGCTGCTGTCTCTTCCTGAAGTCTACAATCAGCTCTTTGGTTTTGCTCACGTTCAGAGAGACAGTTGTCCTGGCACCATGATGTAAGTCTCTCCACCTCATCCAAGTATGCGGCCTCATCATTGTTGGAAACGAGGCCCAGAACCACAGTATCGTCAGCAAATTTAACAATGGAAGTGGAGCTGTGTGAGGACACGCGGTGGGTGTGTAGAGAGAGTATAGCAGGGGCTCAGTACACAGCCTGTGGGGCTCCTACGTTCAGGGTGATGGAGTTGGAGGTGAACTGGCCGACTTTCACCACTTGTGGTCTGGCGGTGAGGAAATCTTGGATCCAGTCACAGAGTGAAGTGTTTAGGCCGAGGTCTGATAGTTTGACAGCTAGCTTGGTGGGGACTATAGTGTTGAAAGCTGAGCTATAGTCGATGAATAGCAGCCTGACATAGTTGCCATTCTTGCTGTCGATGTGAGTGAGGGAGGAGTGCAGTACCTGAGAGATGGCATCATCAGTAGACCTATTTGGCGATAGGCAAACTGAAGAGGGTCAAGGTAGCAGGGATGGAGGAGCAAATGTGTTTCTTTAAGAGTCTCTCAAAACCTTCATGACTGTCGATGTGAGGGCAACTGGACGATAGTCATTCAGGCAAGAGGGTTTACTGTTCTTAGGCACAGGGATTATGACAGATTTTTTAAAGGAGGTGGGAACAACAGAGGTAGCAAGGGACTCATTAAAGATGGAAGTAAACAAACCAGCAAGCTGATCAGCACAGGACCTCAGAACGCGGCCAGTAATCCCATCAGGTCCTGCTGCTTTCCTTACGTTCACTCTCTTTAGTTCCCTCCGAACGTCATCCTCTGAAAAAGTGATAGCAAAACCGTCGCTGCTCTGTCTGCTGCTTTCTGGCGCTGATCGGCAGATTCGCGCCGCCATTAACGTTACACTCAAAGCGGTAGAAAGAGTTTAGCTCCAGCAGCGGATCTGCTCTCACCTCCAGAAGAGTTATTTCCAGAGGAACAGATGGTCTTCAGTCCCTGCCACATGCGTCGAGAGTCATTGAGCTGGAAATGTGACTCAATTCTCTCCCTGTACCGGCGTTTAGCGGCTCTTATTACTGCAGCGGAGAGCATAACACGCTGTTTTGTATTCGCTCATGTTCCCCGACAAAAGACCAGCATTGTATGCGGCAGTTCGATGGTTAACTGCGTCACAATTGTTCTGTCCACCACGGTTTCTGATTGGAGAATGTCCTTATTGTTACTGTTTCGGTGGCTTGCTCGGTTAGCGTGTTGATAAAGCTTACTGCTACATCCGTGAATTCGCTGGCGTCAGATGAACTCGCCCGGAACATGTCCCAGTCGGCGTCATCAAGAGACGCCTGTAGCATAGCTTCAGAGTGGGCGGACCAGCGCGTCACTTCCCTCTCCACCGGGGGTCTCTGAACGATCCGTTGTTTATATTCTGGTGTGAGAAATATGGCCGCGTGGTCTGATTTGCCAAAAGCCGGCAGGGAACGAGCTTTGTAGGCATTCTTAAACTGGGTGTAGCAATGATCCAGTGTATTCAGTCCTCTAGTTGGGCAGGATATGTGTTGGTGAAAGTTTGGCATGACTTTTTTGAGGTTGGCCTTGTTAAAGTCCCCAGCTATGATGGAGGCAGTGTCAGGGTGCTTGTTGATATAGCCGCTGAGCTCGTCGTGAAGTATGGACAAAGCCACGCTAGTATCTGCTTGTGGTGGAATATATACGGCAGTGATGATGATCGATGAAAACTCCGGGGAGGTAGAATGGGCGGCAGATAATGGAGATGTTCCAGATGAGCCGAGCAGGAGCGACAGAATGGAGATATTCCTGGGGTCACACCATTTCTTGTTGATCATGAAACACACTCCACCACCTTTGGTTTTCCAGCCTCGGCTGTTCTGTCCATCCGTAAAACAGAAAAGTTATCAGGCAGGCGTTACAGCGTTGTCCGGGACCGAGGGCGTAAGCCATGTTTCGGTCAAACAGAGGATGTTACAGTCTCTGATGTCCCGTTGGAAACTAATCCTGGCTCTAAGATCGTCCATCTTATTCTCCAAGGATTGTACATTAGCGAGCAGAATACTCGGCAGAGGAGGACTGTGAGCCCGTTTCCTCAGTCTGTTGCGTATTCCAGCGCGTCTCCCGCGGTGTTTCCTTCGCCGCCTGGGATTATTGAGGCGGCCTTTGTTAACCTCGGTGTTCCGAAGTATCTCCAATGGCCACGCTGGATCCGTGGATAAAGTGTCCTGAAGCAGGTTAGTGCAGTGGTGTCCAATGTCCAAAAGTGTTCTTCTGTCGTATATAAATAGTGCAGACGTTATGCGTGTAAAAAGAGAAAGTAAAAATACGTAAAAAAGTATATTAAAGCACAAATTGAGCGGAGCCATCCCTAACGTCGACTGTACAATGCAGCGCCGGAAGTAGAAAGGGCGCTGCATTAGCCAGCACTTTTAAGTTTGCCAAGATGTCAGGCGCTCTGGCTCCCGGTAAACAATGGACTGTGGTGGCTGGTGTCTCTATTTTCACATTCCGTACAATAGAATCGCCAATAACTAGAGCACTTTCATCAGGTTTCTCAGTGGGAGCATCACTGAGTGGGGAGAACCTGTTTGATGTTTTGATCAGAACAGAAGAGCGGTGTGACTAGGCCGCCTCACAGTCACCCAGTTGCCCTGCTGCATGGGCTCTAATGCCGGAACTGAACAATGTACAGGACTCTCTGGATGCGACTAGCTCTGAATGCGACTGTTTTTTGGTCCAATAAGTAATATCTCTGTCTTATCTGAGTTTAAAAGGAGAAAATGATTGGTCATCCAATCTTTTACATTTTTAACACACTCTGTTAGCTTTGATAATTTATAAGTTTCATCTGGTCTTGTTGAGATATATAGTTGAGTATCATCAGCATAACAATGGAAATTAATCCCGTGTTTTCTAATAATATTACCAAGGGGCAACATGTATATTGAAAATAGCAGAGGACCTAGGACAGATCCTTGTGGTACTCCATACTTTACTGTTGATAATTGAGATGACTCCCCATTTAAATTAAACAAAGTGGTAGCGATCGGACAGGTAGGATCTAAACCATCTTAAAGCCTGCCCTTGAATACATGTATAGTTTTGTAATCGATCTTTGAGTATATCATGATCTATAGTGTCGAACGCAGCACTAAGATCAAGTAAAACTAGCAATGAGATTCAGCCTTGGTCTGACGCAAGTAATTTGTCATTTTAACAAGTGCAGTTTCTGTGCTATGGTGGGGCCTAAACCCTGACTGAAATTCTTCATAGATATCTTTTTTTTTTTCAAGGAGCAGATACAACTTTTTTTTTTTTATAAAGTTCACATTCCTTCTGAAGCCCATTGAGGTAGAGGCCTCAGTTTCTGGGGCAGGTTTTGAAAACTCCTACAATAAAAGAGATAAGGGCTAGTCACATGTATGTGACACATTCAAATGTGTGTCATAAAAGAAATAAAAAAGGCCAAGTGCATTCACTTGTGCAGCACAGAACCGTCTTCGTCATTAGTTTCACCCTAATAAATAAAAGTAGGCCAATGTAAAGCATAAATTTTGTGTAGCATAACATATTCATAGTGTTCTGTCTGCTGCATGCTCACCTCTGTGTGGGCGACTGTGTGAACGTGTGCTGGCTTCAACAGGGACACTGTATTTACATTTATGCATTTAGCAGACGCTTTTATTCAAAACGACTTACAGTGCATTCAGGCTATAAATTCTTCTTTTGTCAGTATGTGTGTTCCCTGGGAATCGAACCCACAACCTTTTGCGCTGCTAAAACAATGCACTACCACTGAGCCACAGGAATACTACTATTTCCCTCTACTGCAGAACATATTCACCCACATGTAAAACTTTTAAAAGGTAGTAATGCATTGTACACATACCCAGTGTCACTTGCTTAGAGGAGCCAGCACCAGGGTCAGATTGTACGGCACCTGAAATCCCATCTATATTCGGTCGCCCCTTATTGCTACTCCGAGCCAACTCCTCCGCCACAGGTGTTTCTCCCCCAGTTTTCCAAATGCCACACTTTTTTCTGTAACTTGAACAACTATATGAATTAACATTAGCAAAGATGAATAAATTCTGAAAAGCTATTGTTCATTAATTCATGTTAGCTAATGCATTAATTTCTCTAAACAAATACTACCTTATTGTAAAGGGTTCCCATCATATACGCGGACACACACATTAAATGTATTTGTTTAACTTGCGTATTAACATTCATTTGCATTAACGTGCATATAAACATAACGCTTACATTAACGTGCATAAATGTGCAGCCATTTAGCACATTTAACAGCGATCATTCTCCAACACAATTTTTTTGCTTTGACAGCAGAGACAGTATTACTGCATGCTTGAAATACGTGTTTATATTCTTTGTATTTTTTTTATAATTATTCCGTGCTCCTATTCGGCTCTCGCTCATATTGAACACGATTAGTTGTTCGGTGCTGACGTCACTCTTTTATGTGCACGCGCCCGTGCAGTAATCATAGCTTAAGGACCAAAGCCCAAGTTGACAGAGAAAGTTGATGAGCTGCATTGCGTCATGGTACCAATTGAGCCTTATTGCATCGGTTTGATTTTGTCAACTAAAAACTAATCCAATAACACTGAGTTTGTTCAGCTACCTTCATGGTAAGGCCCCAGATCTCAACCCGATTGAGCAGCATTTCACTTGCTAAAGACAAAACTAAAGGCAGAAAGACCCACAAACAAACAACTGAAGTTAACTCCAGTAAAGGCCTATCAAATCATCCTGGAGGAAACCCAGTCTCTGGTGATGTCCATGAGTTCCAGACTTAAGGCAGACATTGCCTGCTGAGGATTCTAAACAAAATATACAAATGTTACTTTTTATTTATGATTATATGTATTTTTCCAATTACATGCGAGCCCCTGAAAATGGGAGGGCTGTGTATAAAAATGGTTGTAATTCTTGAGCTTTTTATGCTATATTTTTGTTCAACCCTTTGAATCAAAGCTTCAAGTCTGCACTTCATTTTCATCTTAATTATTTAATTTTAATTCATTTCTGGTGGCATACAGAGCCAAAATTATGAAAATGTTCAGTGCCCAATTATATATAGACCTAACTAGTTTTCTATTGATTGCATGTACTCTTTGCCTACACCTTGCACCTTTATTACTACTTGTTTGTGATTCTGTAGGAGGAGAGCATATGTCAAATAGAGGGGGTATCTCCAGCCCATATAAGTATCCCTGCATGTCTACACTCAGTGATGGCGGGCCGACAGATACAATGCGCTGGGAGGATGACAACATACCAAGGTGTGTCTGTTTTTGCTATACATCACTACATACCAGAATTGAGTGGCATTTTGACCTTTATTTCATGTGTGGTATGTGTTTTTGCAGTTCTCTGATTTTAGAGGAGGTGGAACGGATGAGTGTGTGTGAGCTGGAGGTTGATGCCGTGGCTGCTGATGTTCTCAACCGCCTAGAGATTCAGAGTAAAAATTGGTTTATTTTGTTAGTGTGTGCAAATCCCTGTTTACACTTTGTAGTAGTAACTATGACTGCATAAATCAAGGGATTTAAAATGTGGTAATGCAGAATAAGACATTATAATTAATTACTAATAAACAGCCAATATGCTAGTATTATGTGTGCTAATAAGAAACTAGTTTATTGTGAAAATCTCTCTAAAGTGAGTGACTCTTGTATACACTAATAATTCATATAGTTTATTAATAGTTTATGTATAATGTAAAGGTTGTAAAAATGAAAAAGTAAAGGTCGGATTAAAGCACTTGACACATGAGAAATGACATTTATCGATTTTTTTTTGTTACCAAATCTAAAGTGAAAACTATTTATGGATAAAAAGCTGTCAACAAAGCATTATTTAATTCTCTTCATATGAGCTAATTAAACAATAATTGTTAATTATAGTGAAAATGAATGAAAAACTCACTATTTGTGCAGTCTATTAATGTATTAACAACAGTTTATAAACTATGAATTAACTATAAACTTATAATTTGTTAATAATTGTTGTGCGTACTTAATTTATATAACACTTTGCATGTTTATGACCTGTTTTTCAGCGGTATTCAGTATGAAATTTGACCATTTGATTTATAGATTATATTGGCTCAAATAGATTGCTTCTACAGATTGTTTTTTTTTTTGACTAGTTGACTACACTATTACAAAATTTGTTTAAATGTTAATAAAATTAGTTGTTGCATACTTTCCTAGTATTAAGCACTTTAATTTAATATTTGTTGTGCTGTCATGTACATTTCCTTGATAGAAAAGCAACATTGTAAAATCAAACTTTGTTGGAGTCAACTGTGCACATTAAGTCTCTCTGGAGTTGTGTCGTTTGTGTAGTACATTTTCTGAGTGTTTTTAATTTTGCATTTCAGATCAGATTGGGAGAAACCCTGGTCTTCAGGCCATCTGGGATGATGAGAAACAGCGACGACAGGAGAGATGTCAAAGTTCTCATGTTGACATGCCTGAATCACAAGGTGAGAAAGATCTTGTATGGAAGCCTTTTTTTTTGGCACTACCACGATTAATGTTATTTACAGTGATGGCTATGGTTTCAGATCGAGGCTTTGTAGAGTTCGCAGAGAGTGAAAAAATCTTCATGAAGAGATTCAAAAAAATTCTCAAGGAAAATGAATTTGACATGTGAGTGAAATTTTCCATATATTTCTAATTACTGTATTTTCCATTTTTTAGGTTGGATGCCACAAAAATAAATATATGATTTTCTGTCTAACAAAGTTTACAATAGAAATTGAGGGAGAAAACGTTTCATTGCAATGTTTTAATCACTACAAACGGTCCTGACAGCTTTATAGAAACCACCTCTGTCCTAAAAACTGAAAAAACAGGTACAACCATTCGTAACTTGAATGTGCAAGACTTCTGGTGCCGTCTTGCTCTGTATATTATGCTACTTGATAGTGCAAACTGGTATTTATCAATATTTTAATATATTATCATAAACACACTAGTGCAAATAATTGTATAATTTACCATGCTTTACTCTTTTAGTTATTTACCTAAAGAGACTAATGAATCAGAAATCTTGTTCGTATACAGAAAATAGATTAATTCTGCTTGCAAAATGAGGTGGATGGAATCAGTAAAGGTACCTTTTAAGGCCAGGCAGTTCACTGAATTGAGATTTCCAAAACCGTTTTAAAAGTTTCAATGATTGATTAAGCAATAATATGTCAACAATAGTACAATATTTAGTATATTTCTTAAATTGTGGTTCTATCAAAAATGTGAGTCTGAAAGACTGTTATATTAGGTATTATTTTTCTGTCTCCTCTGGAATTAGGTAAGTTATCAAATGTTGAATCCTGCTTAGCTAACTGTAAGGGTAATTGGCTGCATTTAAACAGTGAGACAGCTGGATGTGTGTAATCAGACACTGGAATCAACTATTACATGCTCCTTGGAGTCTAAGGACAGGCAAGGGTAACATTTGTGGTATTGGGGACAGGCAGTCCTCGGCTAGTTGAAGTAGTAAAATCCAGACCAAACATTTACAAAGCAAAAGAAGCCATTTTCTTCACAAAGAAAGCCTAATTAAACTTCAGGAGGGGTCAAGGCCAGCATAACCAAAACATCCCACTAACTAAAAATGATCTACATAGACCGAAATAAAAAGATTAAGCTTTCTTCCTTTTTCCTTTTTCCTTTATTTCTTATTCATCCGAATAAATCTCTGGGAGGAGTTCGTTAAAGTATGACACCTGCAAACGGCAAAAATGTCACTAAATATGACGAGAAAATTCAAAATAACCGACTTCCTGTTGGGTTTCGGATTTCGTTCCAGGAGACTTTTTTGTAGGTATTGTTATGTTACATGAGTGTACCGATTTTCATACATGTACGTGAAACGTAGCCTGAGGGCTCTCCGCTGAATCAGTATAGGTGGCGCTGTCGAGCCATTTTGCCACACCTACTTCTGAAACACATATTCAGATGTGTTCAGGCCTGGATTCTTATCGAACATGTGAAGTCTGGGGCAGATCGAACATTTTATGGCTGAGTAACAACAGCTTCTATTCCCATGGCGAGACATCGAATTTTGTCACGCCGCCATGGACACGCCCATTAGCGAAAACTCAAGCTCTTCGCAATATAACATCACAAAGGCCTTTAGATTAGACTGACCTAAATATTATGTTGATGTCATTAAATCTCTAGGAGGAGTTAGTTACAGAGTAAAACATACCACTTCCTGTTGCCAGCAGGTGGCGCTATGAATTTATATGAATATGGTCACTTAGATCTCTTCAGGTCAGGATTCTTATCAAACATGTGAAGTTTGGTGTAGATCGGACATAGCATGCCTGAGATATAACAGCTTCCTGTTTCATGGCGAAACATCAACATTTGACAGGACGCCACGGACACGCCCTCCGATGAAAACTCTAGATCTTTGCAATTTAACATCACAAAGGCCTTTAGATTAGACTGAACTAAAAATTATGTTGATGTCATTACATTTCTAGGAGGAGTTAGTTGCAGAGTAAAACATATCACTTCCTGTTGCCAGCAGGTGGCGCTATTAATTTATATGAATGTGGTCCCCTAGATCTCTTCAGGTCAGGAGTCTTATCAAACATGGGAATTTTGGTGCACATCGGACATTGCATGGCTGAGTTATAACAACTTCCTGTTTCATGGCGAATCATCGAAATTTGACAGGACGCCACGGACACGCCCTCCGATGAAAACTCTAGATCTTCGCAATTTAACCTCACAAAGGGCTTTAGATTACAATGACCAATTTTGGTGTTCATCTGAATAAATCTCTGGGAGGAGTTCGTTAAAGTATGACACCTGAAAATGACAAAATATGACAAGAAAATTCAAAATAACCGACTTCCTGTTGGGTTTCGGATTTCGTACCAAGAGACTTTTTTGTAGGTATTGTTATGTTACATGAGTGTACCAATTTTCGTACATGTACGTGAAACGTAGCTCGAGGTGCACTCCGCTGAATATTTATAGGTGGCGCTGTCGAGCCATTTTGCCACACCTAGTCCTGAAACCCATATCAGACGTAAATTTACACCAGTTCTGATGCGTGTGCAAAGTTTCCTGACTTTTCAAGCATGTTTAGGTCCTCTAAAATGCGATTAAGTTTGGAGAATAATAATAATAATAATAATAATAATAATTAAAGCTGCAAGCAGCGATGGAAGGGACCTCGCCCGGCTCACCGCCGACCGGTGGCTTCAGAAAGACAGGGAACGATGAGCAATATGCATTTAAAAAGGTAAATATAGAGGAATATTTCAAAGTCATTTATATGTACCAAACCTGCTGCCTGTGGTAGCCGTCCATAACTGAACATTAACATGTCGATGTCTACAGGCTAGAACTTTGATCAAACATATGAAGTTTGGTGAAGATTGAACATTGCATGTTTAAGCTAGTGTAAAACAAGTAATTTCCTGTTGCCAGCAGGTGGCGCTATGTCTATAACTAAAAAATTGGCACGTAGATGTCTTCAGGGCATGGCTCTTATCAAACGTGTGTAGTTTGGTGCAGATTGGACATTACATGTTTAAGTTAGTGTAAAACAAGTAATTTCCTGTTGCCAGCAGGTGGCGTTATTACTATAACTGAATATGGTCATGTAGATCTCTTCATATCAGGAGTCTTATCAAACATGTGAAGTTTGGTGCAGGTCGGACATAGCATGCCTGAGTTATAACAACTTCCTGTTTCATGGCGAAACATCGAAATTTGACAGGACGCCACGGACACGCCCTCCAATGAAAACTCTAGATCTTCGCAATTTAACGTCTCAAAGGGCTTTAGATTGCAATGACCAATTTTGGTGTTCATGCGAATAAATCTCTGGGAGGAGTTCGTTAAAGTATGACACCTGCAAATGGCAAAAATGTCACTAAATATGACGAGAAAATTCAAAATAACCGACTTCCTGTTGGGTTTGGATTTCGTTCAGGAGACTTTTTGTAGGTATTATGTTACATGAGTGTACCGATTTTCATACATGTACGTGAAACGTAGCCTGAGGGCTCTCCGCTGAATCAGTATAGGTGGCGCTGTCGAGCCATTTTGCCACACCTACTTCTGAAACACATATTCAGATGTGTTCAGGCCTGGATTCTTATCGAACATGTGAAGTCTGGGGCAGATCGAACATTTTATGGCTGAGTAACAACAGCTTCTATTCCCATGGCGAGACATCGAATTTTGTCACGCCGCCATGGACACGCCCATTAGCGAAAACTCAAGCTCTTCGCAATATAACATCACAAAGGCCTTTAGATTAGACTGACCTAAATATTATGTTGATGTCATTAAATCTCTAGGAGGAGTTAGTTACAGAGTAAAACATACCACTTCCTGTTGCCAGCAGGTGGCGCTATGAATTTATATGAATATGGTCACTTAGATCTCTTCAGGTCAGGATTCTTATCAAACATGTGAAGTTTGGTGTAGATCGGACATAGCATGCCTGAGATATAACAGCTTCCTGTTTCATGGCGAAACATCAACATTTGACAGGACGCCACGGACACGCCCTCCGATGAAAACTCTAGATCTTCGCAATTTAATGTCACAAAGGGCTTTAGATTACAATGACCAATTTTGGTGTTCATCCGAATAAATCTCTGGGAGGAGTTCGTTAAAGTATGACACCCAAAAATGACACAAAATATGACGAGAAAATTCAAAATAGCCGACTTCCTGTTGGGTTTCTGATTTCGTACCTGGAGACTTTTTGTAGGTATTGTTAAGTTACATAAGTGTACCGATTTTGATTATGCGTGAAGCGTGGCTCGAGGCGCACTCCGCTGAATATTTATAGGTGGCGCTGTCGAGCCATTTTGCCACACCTACTTCTGAAACCCATATCAGGCGGAAATTTTCACCAGTTCTGGCGTGTGCAAAGTTTCCTGACTTTTCGAGCATGTTTAGGCCCTCTAAAATGCGATTAAGTTTGGAGAAGAAGAAGAAGAAGAAGAAGAAGAAGAATAAACGGAGCAGATTCAATAGGGTCCTCGCTTTCGGTCCCTAATTAAAGCTGCAAGCAGCGATGGAAGGGACCTCGCCCGGCTCACCGCCGACCGGTGGCTTCAGAAAGACAGGGCACAGTGAGCAATATGCAATTAAAAAGGTAAATATAGAGGAATATTTCAAAGTCATCTATATGTACCAAACCTGCTGCCAGCTGGTGGCGCAACATCCATAACTGAACATTGTTATGTAGATGTCTTCATCCAGTACTTTTAAAAAACATATGAAGTTTGGTGCAGATTGGACATTGCATGTTTAAGTTAGTGTAAAACAAGTAATTTCCTGTTGCCAGCAGGTGGCACTATGTCTATAACTAAACATTGGCACGTAGATGTCTTCAGGCCATGGCTCTTATCAAACTTGTGAAGTTTGGTGCAGATTGGACATTGCATGTTTAAGTTAGTGTAAAACAAGTAATTTCCTGTTGCCAGCAGGTGGCGATATGTCTATAACTAAACATTGGCACAGATATGTCTTCAGGCCATAGCTCTTATCAAACGTGTGAAGTTTGGGACAGATTGGACATTGCATGTTTAAGATAGTGTAAAAGAAGTCATTTCCTGTTGCCAGCAGGTGGCGCTCTAATTATAATGTAATATTCGTATTTAGATGTGTTCAGGCCTGGATTCTTATCGAACGTGTGAAGTCTGTGGCAGATCGGACATTGTATGGCTGAGTTACAACAACTTTTATTCCCATGGCGAGACATTGAAATTTGTGATGCCGCCATGGACACGCCCTTTAACGAAAACTCTAGATCTTCGCAATTTAACATCACAAAGGCCTTTAGGTTAGACTGACCTAAATATTATGTTTATGTCATTAAATTTCTAGGAGGAGTTAGTTGCAGAGTAAAACATGTCACTTCCTGTTGCCAGCAGGTGGCGCTATGACTATAACTGAATATGGTCACTTAGATCTCTTCAGGTCAGGATTCTTATCAAACATGTGAAGTTTGGTGTAGATCGGACATAGCATGCCTGAGATATAACAACTTCCTGTTTCATGGCGAAACATCAAAATTTGACAGGACGCCACGGACACGCCCTCTGATGAAAACTCTAGATCTTCGCAATTTAACGTCACAAAGGGCTTTAGATTACAATGACCAATTTTGGTGTTCATCTGAATAAATCTCTGGGAGGAGTTCGTTAAAGTATGACACCTGAAAATGGCAAAAATGACACAAAATATGACGAAAAAATTCAAAATAGCCGACTTCCTGTTGGGTTTCTGATTTCATACCTTGAGACTTTTTTGTAGGTATTGTTAAGTTACATAAGTGTACCGATTTTTTCGATGCGTGAAATTTATAGGTGGCGCTGTCGAGCCATTTTGCCACACCTACTCCTGAAACCCATATCAGACGTAAATTCTCACCAGTTCTGATGCGTGTGCAAAGTTTCCTGACTTTTCGAGCATGTTTAGGCCCTCTAAAATGCGATTAAGTTTGGAGAAGAAGAAGAAGAAGAATAATAAGAATTAAAGCTGCAAGCAGCGATGGAAGGGACCTCGCACCGGCACCCGAATGACAGGGAACAGTGAGCAATATGCATTTAAAAAGGTAAATATAGAGGAATACGTCAAAGTCATTTATAAGTTCCAAACCTGCTGCCAGCTGGTGGCGCTATGTCCATAACTGAACATTGGCATTTAGATGTCTTCAAACCAGTACTATTATCAAACATATGAAATTTGGTGCAGATTGAACATGGTATGTTTGAGTTAGTGTAAAGCCTGACATATCCTGTTGTCAACAGGTGGCGCTATGATTACATCTGAATATTGGCCTTTAGATGTCTTCAGGCCAGGAATCTTACCAAATATGTGAAGTTTGGTGCAGATTGGACAATGCATGTTTCAGTTGGTGTAAAACAAGTAATTTCCTGTAGCCACCAGGTGGCGCTATGTCTATAACTAAACATTGGCATGTAGATGTCTTCAGACCAATACTTTTATCAAACATATGAAGTTTGGTGCAGATTGAACATGGTATGTTTGAGTTAGTGTAAAGCATGATATATCCTGTTGTCAGCAGGTGGCGCTATGATTATATCTGATTTTTGGCCTTTAGGTGTTTTCAGGCCATGACTCTTGCCAAATATGTGAAGTTTGGTGCAGATTGGACATTGCATGTTTAAGATAGTGTAAAAGAAGTCATTTCCTGTTGCCAGCAGGTGGCGCTATGTCTATAACAAAAAAATTGGCACGTAGATGTCTTCAGGGCATGGCTCTTATCAAACGTGTGTAGTTTGGTGCAGATTGAACATGGTATGTTTAAGTTAGTGTAAAACAAGTCATTTCCTGTAGCCAGCAGGTGGCGCTATGAATTTATATGAATATTGTCACTTAGATCTTTTCAGGTTAGGAGTCTTGTCAAACATGTTAAGTTTGGTAAAGATTGGACATTGCATGTTTATGTTAGTGTAAAACAAGTCATTTCCTGTTGCCAGCAGGTGGCGCTCTAATTATAATGGAATATTCTTATTTAGATGTGTTCAGGCCTGGATTCTTATCGAACATGTGAAGTCTGGGGCAGATCGAACATTGTATGGATGAGTTACAACAACTTTTATTCCCTTGGCGAGACATCGAAATTTGTGATGCCGCCATGGACACGCCCTTTAACGAAAACTCTAGATCTTCGCAATTTAACATCACAAAGGCCTTTAGGTTAGACTGACCTAAATATTATGTTTGATGTCATTAAATCTCTAGGAGGAGTTAGTTACAGAGTAAAACATGTCACTTCCTGTTGCCAGCAGGTGGCGCTATGACTATAACTGAATATGGTCACTTAGATCTCTTCATATCAGGAGTCTTATCAAACATGTGAAGTTTGGTGCAGATCGGACAAAGCATGCCTGAGATATTACAACTTCCTGTTTCATGGCGAAACATCAAAATTTGACAGGGCGCCACGGACCGCCCTCCAATGAAAACTCTAGATCTTCGCAATTTAACGTCACAAAGGGCTTTAGATTACAATGACCAATTTTGGTGTTCATCTGAATAAATCTCTGGGAGGAGTTCGTTAAAGTATGACACCTGAAAATGGCAAAAATGACACAAAATATGACGAGAAAATTCAAAATAGCCGACTTCCTGTTGGGTTTCTGATTTTGTACCTGGAGACTTTTTTGTAGGTATTGTTAAGTTACATAAGTGTACCGATTTTCGTACATGTCGTGAAGCGTAGCTCGAGGCGCACTCCGCTGAATATTTATAGGTGGCGCTGTCGAGCCATTTTGCCACACCTACTTCTGAAACCCATATCAGACGTAAATTTTCACCAGTTCTGATGCGTGTGCAAAGTTTCCTGACTTTTCGAGCATGTTTAGGCCCTCTAAAATGCGATTAAGTTTGGAGAAGAAGAAGAAGAAGAAGAAGAAGAATAATAAGAATTAAAGCTGCAAGCAGCGATGGAAGGGACCTCGCACCCAGCACTGCCAACCGGTGGCTTCAGAAAGACAAGGAACGGTGAGCAATTTGCATTTAAAAAGGTAAATATAGAGGAACGTGTCATAGTCATTTATATGTGTCAAACCTTCTGCCAGCTGGTGGCACTATGTCCATAACTGAACATTGGCATGTAGATGTCTTCATCCAGTACTTTTAAAAAACATATGAAGTTTGGTGCAGATTGGACATTGCATGTTTAAGTTCGTGTAAAACAAGTAATTTCCTGTTGCCAGCAGGTGGCGCTATGTCTATAACTGAACATTGTCACGTAGATGTCTTCAGGCCATGGCTCTTATCAAACGTGTGAAGTTTGGTGCAGATTGGACAATGCATGTTTAAGTTGGTGTAAAACAAGTAATTTCCTGTAGCCACCAGGTGGCGCTATGTCTATAACTAAACATTAGCATGTAGATGTCTTCAGACCAATACTTTTATCAAACATATGAAGTTTGGTGCAGATTGAACATGGTATGTTTGAGTTAGAGTAAAGCATGATATATCCTGTTGTCAGCAGGTGGCGCTATGATTATATCTGATTTTTGGCCTTTAGGTGTTTTCAGGCCAGGACTCTTACCAAATATGTGAAGTTTGGTGCAGATTGGACATTGCATGTTTAAGTTAGTGTAAATCAAGTCATTTCCTGTGGCCAGCAGGTGGCGCTCTGATTATAATGGAATATTCGTATTTAGATGTGTTCAGGCCTGGATTCTTATCGAGCTGTAAGTCTGGGGCAGATCGGTTATTGCATGATTGAGTTACAACAACTTTTATTCCCATGGCGAGACGTCGAAATTTGTGATGCCGCCAAGGACACGCCTAACGAAAACTCTAGATCTTCGCAATTTAACATCACAAAGACCTTTAGGTTAGACTGACCTAAATATTATTTTGATGTCATTAAATCTCTAGGAGGAGTTAGTTACAGACTAAAACATGTCACTTCCTGTTGCCAGCAGGTGGCGCTATGACTATAACTGAATATGGTCACTTAGATCTCTTCATATCAGGAGTCTTATCAAACTGTGAAGTTTGGTGTAGATCGGACATAGCATGCCTGAGTTATAACAACTTCCTGTTTCATGGCGAAACATCAAAATTTGACAGGACGCCACGGACCGCCCTCCGATGAAAACTCTAGATCTTCGCAATTTAACGTCACAAAGGGCTTTAGATTACAATGACCAATTTTGGTGTTCATCCGAATAAATCTCTGGGAGGAGTTCGTTAAAGTATGACAACTGAAATGGCAAAATGACACAAAATATGACGACAAAATTCAAAATAGCCGACTTCCTGTTGGTTTCTGATTTCGTACCAAGACTTTTTGTAGGTATTGTTATGTTACATGAGTGTACCGATTTTCGTACATGTCGTGAAAGCGTAGCTCGAGCGCACTCCGCTGAATATTTATAGGTGGCGCTGTCGAGCCATTTTGCCACACCTACTCCTGAAACCCATATCAGACGTAAATTTTCACCAGTTCTGATGCGTGTGCAAAGTTTCCTGACTTTTCGAGCATGTTTAGGCCCTCTAAAATGCGATTAAGTTTGGAGAAGAAGAATAATAATAATAATTAAAGCTGCAAGCAGCGATGGAAGGGACCTCGCCCGGCTCACCGCCGATCGGTGGCTTCAGAAAGACAGGGAACAGTGAGCAATATGCATTTAAAAAGGTAAATATAGAGGAATATGTCAAAGTCATTTATATGTACCAAAACTTGCTGCCAGCTGGTGGCGCAACGTCCATAACTGAACATTGGCATGTAGATTTCTTCATCCAGTACTTTAAAAAACATATGAAGTTTGGTGCAGATTGGACATTGCATGTTTAAGTTAGTGTAAAACAAGTAATTTTCTGTTGCCAGCAGGTGGCGCTATGTCTATAACTAAACATTGGCACGTAGATGTCTTCAGGCCATGGCCCTTATCAAATGTGTGAAGTTTGGGGCAGATCGGACACTTTATGGCTGAGTAACAACAGCTTCTATTCCCATGGCGAGACATCAAATTTTGTCACGCCGCCATGGACACGCCCATTAGCGAAAGCTCAAGCTCTTCGCAATATAACATCACAAAGGCCTTTAGATTAGACTGACCTAAATAATATATTGATGTCATTAAATCTCTAGGGGGAGTTAGTTACAGAGTAAACCATGTCACTTCCTGTTGCCAGCAGGTGGCGCTATGACTATAACTGAATATGGTCACTTAGATCTCTTCAGGTCAGGATTATTATCAAACATGTGAAGTTTGGTGCAGATCGGACATAGCATGCCTGAGATATAACAACTTCCTGTTTCATGGCGAAACATCAAAATTTGACAGGAGGCGCCACGGACCGCCCTCCGATGAAAACTCTAGATCTTCGCAATTTAACGTCACAAAGGGCTTTAGATTACAATGACCAATTTTGGTGTTCATCTGGAAATATCTCTGGGAGGAGTTCGTTAAAGTATGACACCTGAAAATGGCAAAAATGATACAAAATATGACGAGAAAATTCAAAATAGCCGACTTCCTGTTTGGTTTCTGATTTCGTACCCAGAGACTTTTTGTAGGTATTGTTAAGTTACATGAGTGTACCGATTTTCGTACATGTCGTGAAAGCGTAGCTCGAGGCGCACTCCGCTGAATATTTATAGGTGGCGCTGTCGAGCCATTTTGCCACACCTACTCCTGAAACCCATATCAGACGTAAATTTTCACCAGTTCTGATGCGTGTGCAAAGTTTCCTGACTTTTCGAGCATGTTTAGGCCCTCTAAAATGCGATTAAGTTTGGAGAGAAGAAGAAGAAGAAGAAGAAGAATAATAAGAATAATTAAAGCTGCAAAGCAGCGATGGAAGGGACCTCGCACCTTGGCTTCAGAATGACAGGAAGCGGTGAGCAATATGCATTTACAAAGGTAAATATAGAGGAATATGTCAAAGTCATTTATATAAACCTGCTGCCAGCTGGTGGCGCTATGTCCATAAGTGAACATTGGCATGTAGATGTCTTCATCCAGTACTTTTATCAAACATATGAAGTTTGGTGCAGATTGAACATGGTATGTTTGAGTTAGTATAAAGCCTGACATATCCTGTTGTCAACAGGTGGCGCTTATGCTTACATCTGAATATTGGCATTTAGATGTCTTCAGGCCAGGACTCTGACCAAACATGTGAAGTTTGGTGCAGATTGGACATTGCATGTTTAAGTTAGTGTAAAATAAGTCATTTCCTGTTGCCAGCAGGTGGCGCTCTGATTATAATGGAATATTCGTATTTAGATGTGTTCAGGCCTGGATTCTTATCGAACGTGTGAAGTCTTGGGCAGATCGGACATCGTATGGCTGAGATACAACAACTTTTATTCCCATGGCGAGACATCAAAGTTTGTGATGCCGCCAAGGACACGCCCATTAAAACTCAAGCTCTTCGCAATTTAACATCACAAAGGCCTTTAGATTAAACTGACCTAAACATTATGTTGATGTCATTAAATCTCTAGGAGGAGTTAGTTACAGAGTAAAACATGTCACTTCCTGTTGCCAACAGGTGGCGCTATGACTATAACTGAATATGGTCACTTAGATCTCTTCATGTCAGGATTATTATCAAACATGTGAAGTTTGGTGTAGATCAGACATAGCATGCCTGAGATATAACAACTTCCTGTTTCATGGCGAAACATCAAAATTTGACAGGGCGCCACGGACACGCCCTCCGATGAAAACTCTAGATCTTCGCAATTTAACGTCACAAAGGGCTTTAGATTACACTGACCAATTTTGGTGTTCATCTGAATAAATCTCTGGGAGGAGTTTGTTAAAGTATGACACCTGAAAATGGCAAAAATGACACAAAATATGATGAGAAAATTCAAAATAACCGACTTCCTGTTGGGTTTCTGATTTCGTACCTGGAGACTTTTGTAGGTATTGTTAAGTTACATAAGTGTACCGATTTTACATGTCGTGAAACGTAGCTCGAGGCGCACTCCGCTGAATATTTATAGGTGGCGCTGTCGAGCCATTTTGCCACACCTACTTCTGAAACCCATATCAGACGTAAATTTTCACCAGTTCTGACGCGTGTGCAAAGTTTCCTGACTTTTCGAGCATGTTTAGGCCCTCTAAAATGCGATTAAGTTTGGAGAAGAAGAAGAAGAAGAAGAATAATAAGAATAATTAAAGCTGCAAGCAGCGATGGAAGGGACCTCGCACGGCTCACCGCCGACCGGTGGCTTCAGAAAGACAGGGAACGGTGATCAATATGCATTTAAAAAGGTAAATATAGAGGAATGTGTCATAGTCATTTATACGTTTCAAACCTTCTGCCAGCTGGTGGCGCTATGTCCATAACTGAACATTAACATGTAGATGTCTTCAGTCTAGCACTTTTATCAAACATATGAAGTTTGGTGCAGATTGAACATGGTATGTTTGAGTTAGTGTAAAGTCTGGCATATCCTGTTGTCAACAGGTGGCGCTATGATTACATCTGAATATTGGCCTTTAGATGTCTTCAGGCCAGGAATCTTACAAAATATGTGAAGTTTGGGGCAGATCGGACATTGCATGTTTAAGTTAGTGTAAAACAAGTCATTTCCTGTAGCCAGCAGGTGGCGCTATGTATTTATATGAATATGGTCACTTAGATCTCTTCAGGTCAGGAGTCTTATCAAGCGTGTGAAGTTTGGGGCAGATCGGACATTTTATGGCTGAGTAACAACAACTTTTATTCCCATGGCGAGACATCGAAATTTGTGATGCCGCCAAGGACACGCCATTAGCGAAAACTCAAGCTCTTCGCAATTTAACATCACAAAGGCCTTTAGATTAAACTGACCTAAATATTATGTTGATGTCATTAAATCTCTAGGAGGAGTTAGTTACAGAGTAAAACATGTCACTTCCTGTTGCCAGCAGGTGGCGCTATGACTATAACTGAATATGGTCACTTAGATCTCTTCAGGTCAGGATTCTTATCAAACATGTGAAGTTTGGTGTAGATCGGACATAGCATGCCTGAGATATAACAACTTCCTGTTTCATGGCTGAAACATCAAAATTTGACAGGGGCGCCACGGACACGCCCTCCGATGAAAACTCTAGATCTTCGCAATTTAACGTCACAAAGGGCTTTAGATTACAATGACCAATTTTGGTGTTCATCCGAATAAATCTCTGGGAGGAGTTCGTTAAAGTATGACACCTGAAAATGGCAAAAATGACAAAATATGACGAGAAAATTCAAAATAACCGACTTCCTGTTGGGTTTCTGATTTCGTACCTAGAGACTTTTTTGTAGGTATTGTTAAGTTACATGAGTGTACCGATTTTCGTACATGTACGTGAAACGTGGCTCGCTCGGCGCACTCCGCTGAATATTTATAGGTGGCGCTGTCGAGCCATTTTGCCACACCTACTCCTGAAACCCATATCAGACGTAAATTTTCACCAGTTCTGATGCGTGTGCAAAGTTTCCTGACTTTTCGAGCATGTTTAGGCCCTCTAAAATGCGATTAAGTTTGGAGAAGAAGAAGAATAATAATAATAATTAAAGCTGCAAGCAGCGATGGAAGGGACCTCGCCCGGCTCACCGCCGACCGGTGGCTTCAGAAAGACACGGAACGGTGAGCAATATGCATTTAAAAAGGTAAATATAGAAGTTGAAGTCGAACATATGAAGTTTGGTGCAGATTGAACATGGTATGTTTGAGTTAGTGTAAAGCATGATATATCCTGTTGTCAGCAGGTGGCGCTATGATTATATCAGATTTTTGGCCTCTAAGTGTTTTCAGGCCAGGACTCTTACCAAATATGTGAAGTTTGGTGCAGATTGGACATTGCATGTTTAAGTTAGTGTAAAACAAATCATTTCCTGTTGTCAGCAGGTGGCGCTATGTCTTTAACTGAACATTATCGTGTAGATATTATGAGACCAGTACTTTTATCAAACATATGAATTTTGGTGCAGATTGAACATGGTATGTTTGTGTTAGTGTAACGCATGATATATCCTGTGGTCAACAGGTGGCGCTATGATTACATCTGAATTTTGGCCTTTAGATGTCTTCAGGCCAGGAATCTTACCAAATATGTGAAGTTTGGTGCAGATTGGACATTGCATGTTTAAGTTAGTGTAAATCAAGTCATTTCCTGTGGCCAGCAGGTGGCGCTCTGATTATAATGGAATATTCGTATTTAGATGTGTTCAGGCCTGGATTCTTATCGAACGTGTGAAGTCTGGGGCAGATCGGGTTACAACAACTTTTATTCCCATGGCGAGACATTGAAATCTGTGATGCCGCCAAGGACACGCCCTTTAACGAAAACTCTAGATCTTCGCAATTTAACATCACAAAGGCCTTTAGGTTAGACTGACCTAAATAATGTGTTGATGTCATTAAATCTCTAGGAGGAGTTAGTTACAGAGTAAAACATGTCACTTCCTGTTGCCAGCAGGTGGCGCTATTACTATAACTGAATATGGTCATGTAGATCTCTTCATATCAGGAGTCTTATCAAACATGTGAAGTTTGGTGTAGATCGGACATAGCATGCCTGAGTTATAACAACTTCCTGTTTCATGGCGAAACATCGAAATTTGACAGGACGCCACGGACACGCCCTCTGATGAAAACTCTAGATCTTCGCAATTTAACGTCACAAAGGGCTTTAGATTGCAATGACCAATTTTGTTGTTCATCCGAATAAATCTCTGGGAGGAGTTCGATAAAGTATGATACCTGAAAATGGCAAAAATGACACAAAATATGACAACAAAATTCAAAATAGCGGACTTCCTGTTTGGTTTCTGATTTCGTACCATGAGACTTTTTTGTAGGTATTGTTATGTTACATGAGTGTACCGATTTTCGTACATGTACGTGAAACGCTGAATATTTATAGGTGGCGCTGTCGAGCCATTTTGCCACACCTACTCCTGAATCCCATATCAGACGTAAATTTTCACCAGTTCTGATGCGTGTGCAAAGTTTCCTGACTTTTCGAGCATGTTAAGGCCCTCTAAAATGCGATTAAGTTTGGAGAAGAAGAATAATAATAATAATAATAACGGAGCAGATTCAATAGGTCCTCTGCACCATCGGTGCTCGGTCCCTAATAAACGAGCAGATTCAATAGGGTCCTCGCACCATCGGTGCTCGGTCCCTAATTAAAGCTGCAAGCAGCGATGGAAGGGACCTCGCTGCTCACCACCGACTGGTGGCTTCAGAAAGACAGGGAACAGTGAGCAATATGCATTTAAAAGGTAAATATAGAGGAATATGTCAAAGTCATTTATATGTACCAAACCTGCTGCCAGCTGGTGGCGCAACGTCCATAACTGAACATTGGCATGTAGATGTCTTCATCCAGTACTTTTAAAAAACATATGCAGATTGGACATTGCATGTTTAAGTTAGTGTAAAACAAGTAATTTCCTGTTGCCAGCAGGTGGCGCTATGAATTTATATGAATATTGTCACTTAGATCTTTTCAGGTCAGGAGTCTTGTCAAACATGTGAAGTTTGGTGCAGATTGGACATTGCATGTTTAAGATAGTGTAAAAGAAGTCATTTCCTGTTGCCAGCAGGTGGCGCTCTAATTATAAGGAAATATTCATATTTAGATGTGTTCAGGCCTGGATTCTTATCGGACGTGTGAAGTCTGGGGCAGATCGGACATTGTATGGCTGAGTTACAACAACTTTTATTCCCATGGCGAGACATCGAAATCTGTGATGCCGCCAAGGACACGCCTATTAGCGAAAACTCAAGCTCTTCGCAATTTAACATCACAAAGGCCTTTAGATTAAACTGACCTAAATATTATGTTGATGTCATTAAATCTCTAGGAGGAGTTAGTTACAGAGTAAAACATGTCACTTCCTGTTGCCAGCAGGTGGCGCTATGACTATAACTGAATATGGTCACTTAGATCTCTTCAGGTCAGGATTCTTATCAAACATGTGAAGTTTGGTGTAGATCGGACATAGCATGCCTGAGATATAACAACTTCCTGTTTCATGGCGAAACATCGAAATTTGACAGGATGCCACGGACACGCCCTCCGATGAAAACTCTAGATCTTTGCAATTTAACGTCACAAAGGGCTTTAGATTGCAATGACCAATTTTGTTGTTCATCCGAATAAATCTCTGGGAGGAGTTCGATAAAGTATGACACCTGAAAATGGCAAAAATGACACAAAATATGACGACAAAATTCAAAATAGCCGACTTCCTGTTTGGTTTCTGATTTCGTACCAAGATACTTTTTTGTAGGTATTGTTATGTTACATGAGTGTACCAATTTTCATACATGTACGTGAAACGTAGCTGGAGGCGCACTCCGCTGAATATTTATAGGTGGCGCTGTCGAGCCATTTTGCCACACCTACTCCTGAAACCCATATCAGACGTAAATTTTCACCAGTTCTGATGCGTGTGCAAAGTTTCCTGACTTTTCGAGCATGTTTAGGCCCTCTAAAATGCGATTAAGTTTGGAGAAGAAGAATAATAATAATAATTAAAGCTGCAAGCAGCGATGGAAAACCGGTGGCTTCAGAAAGAAATGAGCAATATGCATTTAAAAGGTAAATATAGAGGAATGTGTCATAGTCATTTATATGTGTCAAACCTACTGCCAGCTGGTGGCGCTATGTCCATAACTGAACATTAACATGTAGATTTCTTCAGTCTAGCACTTTTATCAAACATGAAGTTTGGTGCAGATTGAACATAGTATGTTTGAGTTAGTGTAAAGCCTGACACATCCTGTTGTCAACATGTGGCGCTATGATTACATCTGAATATTGGCCTTTAGATGTCTTCAGGCCAGGAATCTTACCAAATATGTGAAGTTTGGTGCAGATTAGACAATGCATGTTTAAGTTGGTGTAAAACAAGTAATTTCCTGTAGCCACCAGGTGGCGCTATGTCTATAACTATACATTGGCATGTAGATGTCTTCAGACCAATACTTTTATCAAACATATGAAGTTTGGTGCAGATTGAACATGGTATGTTTGAGTTAGTGTAAAGCATGATATATCCTGTTGTCAGCAGGTGGCGCTATGATTATATCTGATTTTTGGCCTTTAGGTGTTTTCAGGCCAGGACTCTTACCAAATATGTGAAGTTTGGTGCAGATTGAACATTGCATGTTTAAGATAGTGTAAAAGAAGTAATTTCCTGTTGCCAGCAGGTGGCGCTCTAATTATATTGAAATATTCGTATTTAGATGTGTTCAGGCCTGGATTCTTATTGAACGTGTGAAGTCTGGGGCAGATCGGACATTGTATGGCTGAGTTACAACAACTTTTATTCCCATGGCGAGACATCGAAATTTGTGATGCCGCCATGGACACGCCCTTTAACGAAAATTCTAGATCTTCGCAATTTAACATCACAAAGGCCTTTAGGTTAGACTGACCTAAATATTATGTTTATGTCATTAAATCTCTAGGAGGAGTTAGATACGGAGTAAAACATGTCACTTCCTGTTGCCAGCAGGTGGCGCTATGACTATAACTGAATATGGTCACTTAGATCTCTTCAGGTCAGGATTCTTATCAAACGTGTGAAGCTTGGTGTAGATCGGACATAGCATGCCTGAGTTATAACAACTTCCTGTTTCACGGCGAAACATCGAAATTTGAAAGGACGCCACGGACACGCCCTCCGATGAAAACTCTAGATCTTCGCAATTTAACGTCACAAAGGGCTTTAGATTACAATGACCAATTTTGGTGTTCATCTGAATAAATCTCTGGGAGGAGTTCGTTAAAGTATGACACCTGAAAATGGCAAAAATGACACAAAATATGACGAGAAAATTCAAAATAGCCGACTTCCTGTTGGGTTTCTGATTTCGTACCTGGAGACTTTTTTGTAGGTATTGTTAAGTTACATAAGTGTACCGATTTTACATGTACGTGAAAGCGTAGCTCGATGCGCACTCCGCTGAATATTTATAGGTGGCGCTGTCGAGCCATTTTGCCACACCTACTTCTGAAACCCATATCAGACGTAAATTTTCACCAGTTCTGATGCGTGTGCAAAGTTTCCTGACTTTTCGAGCATGTTTAGGCCCTCTAAAATGCGATTAAGTTTGGAGAAGAAGAAGAAGAAGAAGAAGAAGAAGAATAAGAATAATAAACGGAGCAGATTCAATAGGGTCCTCGCACCATCGGTGCTCGGTCCCTAATAATAATAAACGGAGCAGATTCAATAGGGTCCTCTGCACCATCGGTGCTCGGTCCCTAATAATAAACGGAGCAGATTCAATAGGGTCCTCGCACCATCGGTGCTCGGTCCCCAATAAGCGGAGCAGATTCAATAGGTCCTCGCACCATCGGTGCTCGGTCCCCTAATAATAATAATAAGCGGAGCAGATTCAATAGGGTCCTCTGCACCATCGGTGCTCGGTCCCCTAATAAACGGAGCAGATTCAATAGGGTCCTCGCACCATCGGTGCTCGGTCCCCTAATAATAAGCGGAGCAGATTCAATAGGGTCCTCGCACCATCGGTGCTCGGTCCCCTAATAAACAAAAGCAGATTCAATAGGTTCCTCGCACCATCGGTGCTCGGTCCCTAATGATAAAGCGGAGCAGATTCAATAGGGTCCTCGCACCATCGGTGCTCGGTCCCCTAATAAACAAAGCAGATTCAATAGGGTCCTCGCACCATCGGTGCTCAATCCCTAATAAACGGAGCAAGAACAATAGGGTCCACGCACCATCGGTGCTCGGTCCCTAATAATAAACGGAGCAAAAACAATAGGGTCCTCGCACCATTGGTGCTGGGTCCCTAATAATAAACGGAGCAGATTCAATAGGGTCCTCGCACCATCGGTGCTCGGTCCCTAATAAACAAAGCAGATTCAATAGGTTCCTCGCACCATCGGTGCTCGGTCCCTAATGATAGCCTACTGCACGACATGGGAGCATGCACGCAAAGCGTGATTTAATACTCTCACATTCCTCATAAACATTTGAAGTGCGCCTATATAGCGATTTTATTATTCATATAAAAAATAATAAAAATACCAACCAGTTTTGGTCATATTTACTATTAATTGCCCAGCTCCCCCTGTCATTGATCATTCATCTTGTGCCCTGTAATAAATAATTACTCTACTCTCTTTTATGAGATGAAGGGGGGAAAAGAAAATAGACCAAATATTCTATCTGTGTTCCTGTGGCTCAGTAGTAGATCATTGCGTTGGCAACGCAAAAGGTTTTGAGTTCAAATCCCAGGGAACACACATACTGATTAAAAAAAAAATGTATAGCCTTAATGCACTGTAAGTCGCTTTGGATAGAAGCATCTGCTAAATGCATAAATGTAAATGTAACTATATTGGCCAAAAAAATTATATATTGGCCATCGATTGCTAGGAAAACCCCTATCGGTCGACCTCTAATGCTGACAGTTAAATTAATTGTTTTGCCACTTTTGCACTTGTTATTAATGTATTTAGAATGCAAAGGGCTATTTATTTATTTGTATTTGTGTTGATTTGTTATGCATGTTATGTATCTTTATTAAAAACAAGTTTTGTAATAACCAATTGTTCCAGACCTTTGACACTGATGACAATTCAGATTTGGACCTTTGAATGTAGACTTTGAGAACCCCTGTCTTAGGACATAACACAGCCCAAACCCACACATGCATAAACCCAGACATACACAATACAGACCATGATCTCTGGTGAAGGTACAAGGATGCCAATTGTATTGCTAACTGCATTGAATTGCTTGAGAGTGGGCAGGCAGAGTGCTTGATGTTTATCTTGTATTGTAGGACTCAAACTGGGTCTGAAGTTGATGCTTTCCCAGAGCTCTCACTCTATCCTACTGTACTGAGCCCAGATGACTTGCCTTGCATACCTGCCAGCCAAGTGGATGCGCATCAAGATGCATTTAAAGGTGAGGTGCACGATCTCAAGTAACTCCTTGACCACATATGCAATTACACTCAAACATAACAGTAACATTTTTTAACAGTCATGCCATGGGCCCACTTATGATATTATAAATATGTGAAAGGGTTAATAATTGATTTCCAGCTGTTGAAATATTAAAGTCATGATTGACCGCTTTAGTTTGTAATCTACAGCTACAAACTTTTGCTGTAGTCCATTTAGAAATTTTAAATACACAAGTACAACAGTGATTGATTGGATTTATTTTGAAAAGTTTATTTTGAGTTTTTTTTTTTTACTAAGAATAAATCTAAATACTGTAAGATTAAAATATATTACTGTACTCGGTCACTGTCACAAATGTGACCCTTGACCACAAAACCAGTCTTAAGTCACGGGTATATTTGTAGTAATAACCAAAAATACATTGCATGGATCAAAATTATAGATTTATAGATTTTTATAGATTATAGATTAATGCCAAAAATCATTAGGATATTAAGTAAAGATCATGTTCCATGAGGATATTTATAAAATTTCTTATTTAAGAGGGTGAGGGCGAGGGTGATTTTATTTAATAAAAAAAAAATATATATATATATATTTTGCACCCTCAGATTCTAGATATTCCAATAGTTGTATCTCGGCCAAATATTGTCAGATTCTAACAAACCATACATCAATGGAAAGCTTATTTATTCAGCTATGTATTCAGATTTTTGTTTTATGCAAGATGTTCTACTACTACATCACATGGTAGTCATTTCTATCAAATAAGCTTATTTCTCGAACAGCTGTAACCGAGCACATTAATTTCTATGTTGCAAGACCAAAAATTTCATCTAGTTTGAACAGGTTATTTTAAGTAAAGGTACACCTTGGAGGGTACTCTTATATTTGAGTTTTGTCTTGTTATATTGTTAATATTCTCATGAAAGTCCTGTCCTAGTAAGTGAGGACTACATCATCGAAAGATAACATAACTCTGAAGATTCACCAGCAATGATGTGCTAGTCTTGTTCTCAATAGCAGTGCAGGAAATAGCAGTGCCACAGTTTATATGAAAAACTATGTAACACTAATTAACATCCTCCTAGAAAATTGCTTCAGTGGGTCCTTCAGCTAAAAATAAACCACTGACCATACATTATACCATGATGTCAATGTCAATTTTTGGCTGGAAGCAAACAAAAATATTTTTAATATAATATGTAGTATCTTTAAATGCAAATGAGCTGATGCACCCTTTCCAGAAAAGGGCTGTGCCTTTACAACTCATGCCTTGGTTACTATGGCAACAATGAACAAAGCATTGCTATTGCCCTCATGTGACATTAAAAAACAATGTTTAAAAATTAAGCAGTTCGGGTGTTTGAGGTAGTTCAGAAACAGTGTTTACTGGTATAGAGAATAACTATCTTTAATTTAAAAAAGCATGATGGGACCCCTTTCAAATTTAATGTATTAAAAATGTTTCCTTTTTTCACTATATAGACACAAAAAGACATGGTGGGAAAAATGCTGAAGTGGCTGTCGTTGATGAAGAGGCCATTTTGAGTTTGTTGGAAAACAGTCAAACCTTCCTCCCTCATTCTCAGGGACCCAACCAATCAGCAATACTTGGTACTGAAATGATCATAACTAATATATCCTGTAAAACTCTTACATTTTCCCTAGATTGTTTCCACACTACAATTTGTTTTCCTTAATCAGTATAAAATATAAAGATTTTTTCAGAGATTCAAATATATTTACCCAGATTTTTTTTTTTTAATCTATAATCAGTATTTTTTTATATAACATTCACTAGATTTATGGTAAAAAAATGGGAGTAGAAAAAAGTGAATTTCAAAATACATTATCTTAAATCTATATTAATTGTAACGATATGCGTATTCGTATTGAACCGTGAACGAGGCTTTCGGTTCGGTACACATTACAAACCGAACGGTTCATTGGACTAATCCGATTATGTTTGGAAAATAAAAGAGCTTAAAGTGTGTGAAATATCAGTGCCACTGTGCTCAACAATGCAGCTTGCTCCAAAGCGTCCGCTCCATACAGCGCTGCAGAGGTGCGGCTCATTGTTGCAGGAGTCACTGCACTGATCACGTGATGAGAGGCGCATTTAATGCATGCAGAGAATATTGAAAGCCAAATAGTTTAGAATTCGTGTGCTTTTCACTGCCGAATCAATATTAAAATGCCATTTTCATAATGCCGCCAGGAGTTAAATAAACGCTGGTAGGCGATAAGTTAACGGCAGATGCCACAACGCGTTAAAATAATGCCACACAATACTCGATTTAAGGACTGGATAGATAAGGGGATAACAGTTTTATGTAATTTAATAGAAGATAATATACTAGCCAGCTTTGAAGTACTTAAATAGAAACATTCATTAGAAACACAAGACTAATATAGATACTTGCAGATGCAACATTTTGTTAATATAAAGATTAAGAATATGGAAGAATATATTAAGATTTATAAGAATTGTTTAGAAAAGCATATAAATCGGATTTACACAGTAGAATTGTTTCATGCATATACAAATGTTTGTTAAACCTTAAAACAAACTCAACTTCTTATATCAAAACAAAATGGGAGAAGGAAGGAGGGATAATTATAACAGAGGAGGAATGGATTATAATGTGGAGGTATCAATGGAAATGTTCGAAGGCACAGAAATGGAGAGAGTTTGGCTGGAAAAGCTTGATAAGGTATTTTATTACGCCTGCTCAGAAATCACACCATGGTAATAATTTGTCGGTATGTTGGAGAAAATGTGGAAACCAAAACGCAAACCATTACCATATTTTCTGGGACTGCGCCATTATTAAGGGCTACTGGATAGAAATACATACTGCCTTACAAGATATCTTTAAATGTACGATACCCTTTAATGGTAAAATCTTATTTTTTGGATACATACCCCATGAATGGTTTAAAAGAGATACATTTCTAATTACTATATTGTTGGTGGCTGTTAAAAAGAGTTTTACGAAAAAATGGTTGTCACAGGAGAGTCCTACCCTAAATGCATGGATGGAAATCACAATGGACATTTATAAAATGGAGCAAATAACAGCATCTGTAAATCATAAAATGGAACGATTTACTTTGCACTGGGAAAAATGGATCGAATATGCAACATCTCATAGATATATATATATTTTCCCTCCCCCTTTTTTCTCCTCAATGTGTACAGAACATATGTAATGGGTGCATATATGGGCACATGCAGATATATAAATACTTGTAAAAATGAATATAGATATATGTGTGTTTAGGTATGAGTGTATTCAGATGTATAATGCGTGATGTGCATCTGATGGAAGTGTAATATTGTTTGAGGAAAGTAAATAAATAAATAATAAAAAAAATAATGCCACACACCGACCGACGTTAAGTTAACGTCACACTCCACTTAAGATGCAGATTTATTGGCTCATCTACATGGACACACCTCTCATTTGTGCCTCCCCTCGCGCTGCTGGCTGCACGAGTTCTGATGACCTCTAATTCACGATTTACCAGACTCATCGTATTTCATGTCGTTCTTTAAAATGGCAAATTCTAGTAAAAAGTCTAGTTATATTAATGTAATCCGGGGCGCCTGCAGGATTTCTTTTCAAGGGTACGCACTTATCAGAATTACCCGAGTCCATCGTCCCCTTCTCCCAAAACAGACTAGTTAGCTACTGTTGTGAAAATAGTTCAGTTCTGTGTTTAATGGAAAAGTGATCATTTAGTTTTTTTTCATAAAGTTCATAATGCTTCATAAAGCATTTTATTTGTTCGGTAAATGCTTTTTTTAAGCAAGGACCAAGCAGCCAGTGGCAGCAGTGAGTTAATCATAGCCTGTGTTTGATTAATTTAGCCATATCAAATCATCACGGACTGATAAAGCAGGCGAATTCTGAACTATTTGGCTTTCGATAGGAGAAGATCCTGTTTACTCGCTGTGTCAGCACGAGCACGAAGGTACACGCGCGGCAAAGAAATTATGCGAATATTGAAGAAATGATTGCGAACAAGAGGAGTTGGTTTAAAAGTAGAAGTCAGTTTCTTAAAACCAGAGAAGGTGAAAATGTTGGTGTTCTTGTGGAAAAGAAATGCTAGCACGGTCACCGACAGCTAGTTTAGTATTGCTTTTCTTTTTGTTTTCATTTTAAAATGCTTATCTTTTCGGTTTACCTCACGTTAAGGCTTTCTTTTATTCATTTTTATTCCTCAGTGCTTGCTAAATGTTTTGTAATTTATTAGTCCGTATATAATACTGCATGTTGTGTATGCCATGCCTCATCTTATTCGTTTTTGTTAATAAATGATGTAAGCTAGTTTGTCATAGCCTGCTGTTTTATTGTTGTTTTTCTTTTTAATTAAGAATAACAAAGAATCCATCTTTGTTTTAGTCTTAAAAAGTGAAAGGTGAATAGATGCAAGCAAAACAGACAATTATATTTTCTTGTAAAACGTGACTACAAGATCGCAAATTCAAAACTGAAAGTGAAAGCATCTGAAGTCATCTGAAAACAGCTATAGGATATACCGTTAAAAGCATATGCTGAAGTAGATTCGTCTCTCTTTGTCTCTGAGAAAATAAGCGGCATCAGATGCCGAAAGCTCTGTCATTCCATTTATACTTTCATTTTTTGCTTATAGTGAAATGACTGATTAAGATGTTCACCGGCATAAATTTTGCTGTGTACAAACCCCGGTACAAACGTGTGCTTGTGTAATATACATTGGCTCATCTTCATGGTTTAAAACAGAAATATTTCCAACATTGCAACGTAAACAATTGCCCCGCCCCCCGTCTAGAAAACGTACCGAACCGTGACACCACTGCGTCGTATCGAACTGTACCTTGAATTTTGTGAACAGTTACACCCCTACTTTTAATATCTGTTACATGCTTTTCAAGTAAACCCATTTTTTGGATAGTTATACTGGAAAACACAAATATTTACAATACAAAATTATTTTGCAGTACTTTGTGTGCATATCTATATATTCACAATTTTGTTTTGCATGTGTACATATCCATAATTCTTATTTTCTTGTACATGCTCCAATTATATTTTCAAGTTTACATTTACATTTTCCACAATGTTTTAACAGACAGCAGTCAAGACCAGACTATGGTTGATCTGTTTGAATCGTTGGCTGATGATGGATTTAGAGCCGACAGGTCCACAGCAGTGTCCCAGCAGCTGTCAGGGATTGCTAGCTGCATCTGTAACAGTGATGATGAGGAAGCTGGGCCTGAGCTGGAGAAAGAAGAGTCAGAGCTCAGTAGAATCATGTCCCAAAGATGGGACTGTGACATGCCCTCTGCTGGGAAAAGGTCACCAGATTTCCCATGAGTATTTTTTTTATTGTGTATTATATGCTTTTTAATTCTTGTTTGCATTAATTATATAGTTATTTTAACTACATTATACAGTTCTTATTATATGTTATTATATGGTTAGTCAGGTTCATTTGAGCAGAAAGCTTAACTTACTGTATACCTTAACAGGCATTCAGAATAGACCTCTTAGGAAAACACTGGCTGGTCTACAGCAGATGGTACCTGTGTGATGTTATGCCTTTCGATTATTTAAATTGATGGCGTGTTGTTTAATCATAATCGGTGTTACCTTCCTGCACAGATTATGTATGAACGAAGCAAACGATAGCTCCAGTGAAGAGCAGCATGCCTCATCTGATGAAGAGATATATTGGAAGGGAAACAGTGCTCTTCTTACTGATCTGTCCATTCCACAGTTGGATGGAGCTGCAGACGAGAATAGTGGTAAGTAGCATTTTAATTAATTTTATCTAATGAATTAAAATGAAAAGTATGATTGCTTTTGGTGCAGTGGTGTATACATGTTGTCATGTTTCCTGTAGATTCATCACTAACAGACAAGGAATCCCAGACACGCTCATCCCTAAAAGCAACAGACAAGATCCTTGGTAGCAGAAATGTTTTTCCAAATGAAGCTGTTCATATAGAGCCACCATCTTCTGCTAAAATTTTTATTGAATACAAATGTGCTGAGCAGAAACTCAATCAAGAGGATTTAGCAGAAAGAAATTTAAAAAGTGAAGAGGCAAATGAATATTCAACTGGATTAAGAGTAAACAAAGAGGTGCCCTATATTCCACCAGTTAAACACCCAATTCCTTTTAAGACAGCAAATTTACCTAAACTCGGTGCTGAAAAAATTGGTGTGCACTCTTTGTACGCTGATGAAAACCAAGCCACTGGCCTTAATCAGTCAGATCCTGACGATTCCATTTTTGGAAACTCTAAGCTTACCCAGAGCAAAAAAAAATCTACCAGTATTATAAATGTGGAAAAGAACCATTTATCCATCCCCGAGAATCACAAGAGCTTTTTTGTATGTTACTCTGAGCTGATGAACTGCCCCACCAAGACTGAAATGCAGCTCAGTCCAAATTACTGCAGAAGACCTGTGATAATTTTCGACCAGACACAAAGCCCTATGGAAGAGAGCCAAGCTTTGGGCCCTCAAGAAGGTGAGACAGGACAGGATACAAAAGAGGAAGATGTCAGCAAACTGAAAATAAGATATGAGGATTACCAAGAAAATAAAACTGATAGGACCATTGTGGCACAACAGGAGGCGCACTACAAATTTTTCCCCAGCGTTATTCTGTCTAATTGCCTGTCCAGACCCATCAAGAAACAGACTGGGAGCAAGATTGGGGATAGTTGCTCTATCTTGGACCATCCTGAACAGGGAAGGTCAAGGTTAAAGTTGATAAAGAAAACCACATTGGGTCAAAAAAGGGTAAGTCCTGTGAGGACAACATCTCCTATGAAAGAGGAAGCCACAGCACTTATTTCCAACATTCTAGGCTCCCTTAACCAGAAAGAAATGGATAAGGAGTTTGACAAGGAAACCTCAGATCAACCAATCATTGAAGGTTTGATTAAGAACTCAGTAGAGGATGAACTTGCAGATATTCCTATCAAAATATCTTGCACCAAGGTGTCCAGTTTACCAGGTAACAAATATACCTTGCGGGCAAAAAGGAAAATGAGTTACGACCGTGAAAATGGAGATCAGGCAAGTTCTGGTTCTTCCAAACGAGCTTTGGTGCAACATGAAGGCCTTAAAGGCAAAGATCATGTCTTCGGCCAAAAAAAGAGGAAACTGACTAAAAAAGAGCCTCCAATCATCATTAAATATATTATTATTAACCGATTTAAAGGGCAGAAAAACATGTTGGTGAAGATTTCTAAAATTAACGCTGAAGAAACTTGCACAGTTCTAACACCAGAAAAGCTTGCCGAATACAAAAAGCTCGCTCCTCTCAAAGAGTTCTGGCCCAAAGTGCCAGAGTCTACAGCAGTAAAGAACCCGCTACTTGAGCCAAAAGTAAATAAATGTCCCAAACGAAAGGATAAGGTGAACCCAATGTCAAAGCGGGCCGGCAAGTCTCCAAAATCTAGGTGTTCACGAGCTGGTCAGACTAGGAGGGCGAAGCATGCAAAAGCACTGATAACTTTACCTAAATTACCCCCTCCATGGCCTTGTTATAATGAGTTCACTGATGACTGCTGTACAGAGTATTCTGATGTGATGGTGGAGTTGGGTTACTTGTCAGAAAGAGCCTCCAGTCCTACTGATTCAACCCCACCTAGATGTTGGTCTCCTACTGAGCCCTTACTGGGATCAAATTCAAATCTAATAAACCCACATAATGATCCATGCCTAGGTTCATCCTATCAAGTACTAGCTCCAAAACCATACCAAAGAGGTCTTTGGGATAGAAGCAGAACAGCCAGGTCTAAAAAGACGTCTGCTACCAGCCCAAAAAGACAAGCTAATACTACAACAAAGTCAGTGAACAAAGATTCAGTGACAGCTGTGGATTCACAGAGGAAAGGTATCCGAGCGGCTTCAAAGAGACAAAAGAAACGTTGTGAATGTATTAAAGGAATTGTTCTCGAAGATGACACCTCTACCTCTCAGAAAGACAGGATGCTGAACGAGAAGCAAGTCCATAGTAAAAAGCAGGTCCAAGGTGAGGAGAGTGATAATTCACAGGCTCCACATTCAGTTAACAATGCACCTATTACTTCCTCACCTGATGACTTAACTCCTTATCAACATCCCAGTTCTCTAAAAAGCAGTCAAGAGGACTTTTCTATCAGTTGTTCAGGCTCTCAAACAGAGGTCACCAGCACTGGAAAAAAATCTAATCAAGATGTTGTTTTTGTCTTTAATACCATTGCCTCAAATGACTCCCAAAAAGACTCCCAGATTGTCCTCAATCCCTGTATTGAAAAATCTCTAAATCATATGCTTTCCCCATCCACCAAGACGGTAGGACATCCATGTTCCGTCATCACATACAGCAGTTCTAATTCAATACCACAAAATATGAGTCAAGATGGGACTATCACAAAGAATCTATATCAATTCAAATCAGAAGTCTCTGGCCATGAAGAGAATCCCAGAGCTGTACAGCATTTGCAGTCAATCAGAAAAACAACCATAAGATCAAGAAGGCTGCAAACAAATAAGATGGATACCATAACTTTATTGGAGTCTGTCGATTGTAGATCCTTCCCTATGCCCTCTGCTAAGAGTGCAATTAAAGCTGGATTTCACACAGGTCTTACGTTGCTCTCGGACTCTAAAATTGATGAAATGCGTGTTCCTAAGTTGCCTTCTGGGCTCGCTGCATTGAAGGAAATTCTCCAGAAGAGGCAACTCAAGTCAGGACAGGAACCACATGAAAGCGATCATGTGACTGAGGATATGTCTTCTATCTGTCAACCTACAGATATTCCCAAAACAGCCAAATCTAAAACAGCCCATTCATCAACATCAAGAAAACCAAGGGGTGCAAGAACTAAAGTGCCAAAAAAATTACAGTTCAAAATCATAAGTAATAAAATGAAACGGGATGATTTGAGAATTGACCATCTTTCATCAGATGAGAGTCCTGTGTTTTTCTCTGACCCTAGCTTTGACAGCTGTTGCTCCATTGAAGATAGCTTGTCCCCAGAGCTTCCAGACAATTACAGCTTTGATATTAATGCCATTGGGCAAACAGAGTTCTCTAGTCTTTATTCTGGTAACCAGTTTGTGTTAACTGATAGGAATTTTCCTCAGACGTTTCTCAGTGATGTCAGTCAGGAGGCAATCACTGCCCTTGTTGAGTTAGGCGACAGGACACAAAAGGTGTTTAATGTTGATGATGAGAGCAGCAAGCATGAACAGAACTGGCATAAGTCTGGGGCTCTTAGTCCAGAACTCTTTGATAAGTCATTTTGTGAAAATGGCAAAGTTTATCCCCATAAGGTATCTCTTGATTCAGAAAAGATCTTTGGCAAAGATTGGGGGGGCTCTTTAGGTAAAATCCATGGCCTCAGCCACTTTCAGGACTTTCACTGTGAAAAGAAAGATGTGTTGCTTGACCCAGAGCCCTTTTCCCCCCTTACTTCTGCTTCTTTTGCTTATAGTGGTGTTTCCCCAAGTAGTGATCCTCTAGATGGCAGTTCAGCAACACCAAGCAGTTCCCCACAGTCCATCAACTCGCTGTCCCAGCTGAAAAATGGAGGTCAGAGTTCAAAGAGTGGGGGAACTCACATTCTTAAACCTCTCATGTCTCCACCTACTCGGGAAGAAGTCTTAGCTACTCTCATGGATCTGGAACTCTCAGAAGCTACCTACCAGGAACCATTCTGCAGTGACCCATCAGATGCACCCTTGAAGCCAAGGTAACATTTATAATGGATCACCTGCACAGGTTTTGTTTTTGTATATTCGTTTACTGTTAAGTTACAGTTTTGTTATGTTTTGTTTTTCCGCAGGGAGGTTGGTGGTCGGAAGTTGATTTTGGAAACCACGTTGGCGAATGAACTAGTTGAATTTAATGGAGACTTATCTCAAAACGGCTTACAATTTTGGAAAATTTCATTTTTTGCAATGACAAATCAAGCCTCCGCACCAAACAATGGGTGTAAATCCTCTATACTGACCAAGGACCAAAGCCCATTTTCTGGCATTGATCAAAAAATTATTATGCTTCCCTGCAAGTGTGCCCCAAGTCGAGAACAGGTGCAGCTCTGGCTGCAAGCCAAAAAACTGTATGAGTGCCTTCAGAGTGATAGGAAACAAGTGGGTGGCCAGACAACTGTGAAACTTGGTACATATGACAGGACCTCACCTCAAGATGAGGACTCTAATTTACCTTCCTCAGAGAATCATGATAAAAGGTGGAAGAAAAAAGATGAAAAGGCTTCAGAGTTGCAGAGTATCAGTAGGAATGGCTTAAGTTTACCACTCCATATTTCACCAGTTAAAGCAGCTTCATCTAACAGTAGCCCTAAGAGTACGAAATGCATCTTGGACAATGGCTGTCAGATCCCTTCTCCAAATTCTCCTGATCTTTCTACATTGCAACAGAGGCCTGCTGAGATTAAACATGATGAGGACATGGAGGATTTGACTGTATTACAATCCCCCAGTGTGGACCAGTCTCAAAATCTCAATGACACATCACTTGACCGTGTACAGCCAAAGGACCTCTTGAGTCCATCAGTTTTTCCTGTGAAACACCTAGATTCTGATGTCAAATGCTCTCACCTGCTCCATAGCACACCTGTCCACTCGAGAAGCTACATTGATGACGATGGGTCTAGCTGCAGTCCAATAAGAAATGAAGGTATAGTTGTATGTTTTTTCTTGAAAGCTTGAATGTTTTAACCAAGTTGTTCAGCTCTGTTATCTATAATTGGTTCCCAAACATGTTCAGACTGGAACCCATCTAGAGAGGTAAATCCATTTGTGTTGATGGGGTTGACACGGCTTGGCAATAAACAATATCATATCGAGATAATTCTAACATTTGTCAATGATGATGATTAAGCTGTGGATATTTTACTCAATTGGGATTAATATATCAGTCTATAACAGCAGAAATAAATGAGACAACAGCCAGTTAGTGCGTTTCGCTAATAAGGCTGCGTGTTCTGCTTTTTTTGTGTGAAAGAATGGCATAGTTTTGTCTGTTACACAACCAAGGACATGAACACATGAATTTTATTACCATAACTACTTCGATAGTCACTTTTCTGTTTCATTTGAGAAAAGCTACCGTCAAATACACAGTGAAACTCAAAAGATCTTCATGGCAAACCGCCAAAATAAGTTTGGTTTAATTGAAAGAAATTGACAAATATTACTATTGTACTATTACAATTATAGTTGTAAAACAATTATATTTTCTTCTACTGATAAGATCAAGATAATTGTGAATCAGTCATTCTTGTCTTATGCAGTCATGCTTGCTAGACTTTATTTATTTCCAAAAAAGATGACTACTAAGCTTTTACATTTATAAATATACATGATATAATATCTATATTATAAAAAAACTTACTATGTGTGCTGTTACGCTAACCGAGACTTGTCATTGCACTTGCATATTGTTGCTCTTTTGTTGGTTTTGATTGCTTCTATTGTCTTCATTTGTAAGTCGCTTTGGATAAAAGCATCTGCTAAATGTAAATGTTATATCTTATTGCAATATTCTTTTGGATCTGTTTTTGTACAAACATAGATCTCAGATCACAGCGACTACATCAGAAGGTTAACAAAAACAAAGATGCTTTACGGAGAGTTTTGCTTACCACACAAATTAAGGTAAGATTAATTTATTCAGAAGAAAGTTAATGAATTTATGAATCTCCTGAAGTTTCAATCTTATCCTTGTTTAGTATTGTATAGGGTTTTTATAGCAAATGCATTATATCCCGTACAGAATCAGCTTACCACTATGAATGTTCAGAAAAGAGAAAACTCCCAGATTGAGGGACCATCAATCTGTAATTCATATGGCTTTAAAGTCAGTATGCAGAACTTGCAGGAGGCCAAAGCATTGCATGAGGTAGGATCTTTTGACTGTTTTAGTAAGAACTGCTATAATTAAACTGAGTGATTTAATCAAAATTACATAAACAAGTACAATTCAGTTTTAACAAAGGGGGGCGAAAGCTGTCGTCATGTCATGTCACATGGTTAGAAACTCAAGTTTATTTTTATGGTATTTCAACTGATCTCATCTTACGTTTTTATCTCTCTTCTATAGGTACAGCACCTCACAATGATAAGTATGGAGCTTCATGCAAGGACTCGTCGTGACCTTGAGCCTGACCCTGAATTTGACCCGATTTGTGCTTTGTTCTACTGCCTCAGCTCTGATGTCCCTCTCCCAAATTGTGACACTACCCAGATGACAGGTGCCATTGTCATTGATAAAGATTGTTGTTCTTCATCTCAAGGTGAGATTGGTGTTGCGTTTGTTTATTACTGATGTGTGTACCAATTGGAAAAAAAAGCTCCCAACTATAAATCAACTTAATGTTGATCAGGGATGTGTTTCCCGTACAACATAACTCGCTGATTTAACCACCGTAGTATGATGGATTGTAGTGGAAATGAACTAGCTAGTCACAACTGTTTCCCAAACAATGTAGCATCTCTAATGTTTGAACCACATTAGTTCAAGGGCCATTGTTAATGACATCACATGCATGTGGTAGAGTAATATCTTGTGCTAAGTAATTGATTTGAGATCTCCGAGATGCTGCTGTGTTGATCATGGCACCTGATGACTAATTTACTAAGAATGTTTTTGTTACCTGACATTTTGCTTTATTTAATGTTTAATTCATCACAGGTTCCCTCGTACGTCATACGTGGACAGAATAAATTCTATTAAAAATCTATTAAATAGAATAAATTCTATTTAAATACAAATTGGAATTTAAACATTTTAGTGCAGCGTCAATAAGCAGTGTTTTTAAAGAGTGCACATTGCATGTGCATACGTCGCATGGAGGGAACCATGCGATGTGCACTCTTTAAAAACACTGCTTATTGACGCTGCACTAAAATGTTTAAATTCCAATTTGTATTTAAATAGAATGGAAGATATAGATTGTACTGCATGCTAGCTTGCTTATTGTGCCTAAGAGCATAATTTATTTAAGTACATATGTCTTAATAACAAGTACTAGTGCTCTTCTAACCTGTTCCAGCCACATACGTTTGTGAATTTTTGTTTGAACTATGGTTTCGGGAGACACCGAATGTTGGTAATGACGAAACTTGTGACCATAGTTGGCTAACGATGCTTTTGGGAAACAATGTTGATGTTGAATAGATAGTTCACCAAAAAAAAGAAAATTGTGCCATGTAATTGACACAACTTTTGTTTTTGGGTGAAATATCCATTTAATCTGTCCTGCAAACGAACCGAACTCGATCACTTGACACTGTTATACACCGTGCAGAACGATACAGTGAATAAAATAGTTGAATTCGTCGCAGAATCAATAACATCTGTCAAATCGTGTGCGACGCATTCATTTGATGACAATTAATGAGGAATTTTCTGCTTTTGACATAAAATAAGTCATTGTAAGATTTTAAGACCGTATACTTAAGAGTATTGCCTATATGTGCAGTGGTTCTGTTATTTTGGAGTAAATGCATTTTGCTGAAGTCAACAGGTTTTACTTATAGACCTACCAATCTCTGTATAGTAATAGAAATGTCAGCATACTCGCCTGTAATTTTGGCTCCGAGTCTCAAGTGAAAATGGTCATTCCCCCCCACACACACACACAACAGTGGATAACTCCCTATTTCTTTCAAATATTCACAAATCTGTCTAAATTTGTGTTAGTGAGCACTTCTCCTTTTCCGAGATAATCTATCCACCTCACGGGTGTGGCATATCAAGATGCTGATTAGACAGCATGATTATTGCACAGGTGAAGTCCCTCCAGGATTTTGCGATTCTGCGATCGCTGAATTTATCGCAAAGTCAAGCAAACTCCGCAATTTTCGCAAGGGCTTGCAAATATTTGTAATTGTCGCAAATTTTTCACAGATTTTGGGCTTAAACGCATCCGTGATGTCATCACAATGCATTCAGTCAAAGAAAGGTTGTTTCTCATTTTGAAAAATGGAATGAACAGCCTGCGTTCTCATCATACCTGATTTAAAAGAGCTATATTGGATAAAACGAACCGAAAGCGGAACGAATACGTGCTAACGTTACTTGTTTGGGCTTCACAGCGCAGACCGATTATCTGCTTGGGCCAGAGCTGCGGGCTCCTCTCGATCACGTGACACTGTTATGCACAGCACAAAACGATACAGTGAAGAAAATAGTCAAATTCGTCGCAGAATCAATAACATCTGTCAAATCTTGTGAGAAGCATTCAAGTTCAGCGCATAATTCTGTTAAAGCTACAGATATCAGAACAAACACCACTGATGTGGAAACCAGGAAAAACATTGTTCAATAAACACAAATCTCCAACATTCACCATGGATTTAACATGGCTACAGGAACAACATGTGGCAGAAATGGTCTAATGTTTTCGAGTATTTTTAAATGCTTCACACAACTTTTCCCAACACTTCAAAGCTTTAAGTATTAGCCTACCGAATTTGAAAGTTATTTTTATTGTGATATATGTGTTCATCCTTCATAGGTTGCCTCCATTTATAAAAACTAAAAGTTTCATAATGTAGGAAAGCAAACACTTATTTAAAAATAAAAAGGACATTAAATTACCACTATATGGCTGCAGAGGCTTATTAGCCATTTCCACTCCATACTACATACTACTCCATATACATATTATATTTATTTATTAAATTATATTTAGATATTATGGATGACAGTAATACAAGTTAATTTTGTCTGCATCTGAACTACTCAGACAGCATAAGTAAATATGTAAGACGTCTGCTAAAGATCTGGGAAGCATCTGCCTTTTAATCTGATAAACATCTCAGAAGCAGTTTTACATGCATTCTAATAAATGTCTATTTGACATCTGACAGGAAACATCTTAGAGACATATTGGAGATGAGCAAACACCCTAAAAATATGTCTTGTATATGTAAATGCAGACATCACAAGACATCTCCGAGATGTATATGTGCTATTAGGCTTTACTAGGTGCTTTACTGTCAGGTGCTGGTGCCACCTTCTGTAGAACTTAATGGCACTAAATGTTAGTATGGAGCCCTACAATGGTTCTCAAATTCAGAAAAGTCATAACAATGTTAGAAGAATGTTGTCCATGGTATATTTTCACTGCAAAACAATAAGAATTGCCGCAAATATCTCCGCAAAATAGAAAAATCTGTCATTTTAGGCTGCAAAAATCTGAAAAAAGTCCTGCAGGGACTGCACAGGTGTGCCTTAGGCTGGCTACAATAAAAGGCCATTCTAAAATGTGCAGTTTTTACTGTATTGGTTAGGTCCGAAAACCAGTCAGAATCTGGTGTGACCACCATTTGCCTCATGCAGTGCAACACATCTCCTTCGCATAGAGTTGGTCAGGTTGTTGATTGTGGCCTGTGGAAAGTTGCTGGATATTGGCAGGAACTGGAACACTCTTTCGTATACGCCGATCCAGAGCATCCCACACATGCTCAATGGGTGACATGTCCAGTGAGTATAATGCCATGCAAGAACTGAGATGTTTTCAGCTTCCAGGAATTGTGTACAGATCCTTGCAGCATGGGGCCGTGCATTATCATCCTGCAACATGAGGTGATGGTCGTGAATGAATGGCACAACAATGGCCCTCAGAATCTCATCACTGTATCTCTGTGCGTTCAGAATGCCATCAATAAAATGCACCTGTGTTCCTTGTCCATAACATATGCCTGCCCATACCATAACCCCACCGCCACCATGGGCCACTCGATCCACAATGTTGACATCAGCAAACCGATCACCCGCACGATGCCATACGCGTGTATGTCTGCCATCTGCCCTGTACAGTGAAAAATGGGATTCATCCGTGAAGAGAACACCTCTCCAAAGTGCCAGACAACATCGAATGTGAGCATTTGCCAACTCAAGTCGGTTAAGATGACGAACTGCAGTCAGGTCGAGACCCCGATGAGGATGACGAGCATGCAGATGAGCTTCCCTGAGACTGTTTCTGACAGTTTGTGCAGAAATTCTTTGGTTATGCAAACCGATTGTTGCAGCAGCTGCTCGGGTGGCTGGTCTCAGACGATCTTGGAGGTGAAGATCCTGGATGTGGAAGTCCTGGGCTGTTGTGGTTACACGTGGCCTATGGTTGTGAGGCCGGTTCTCTGAAACGCCTTTGGAGACGGCTTATGGTAGAGAAATGAACATTCAATTCACAGGCAACAGCTCTGGTGGACATTCCTGCAGTCAGCATGTCAATTGCACGCTCCCTCAAAACTTGCGACATCTGTGGCATTGTGCTGTGTGATAAAACTGCACATTTTAGAGTGGCATTTTATTGTGGCCAGCCTATGGCACACCTATGCAATAATCATGCTGTCTAATCAGCATCTTGATATGCCACACCTGTGAGGTGGATGGATTATCTCGGCAAAGGAAAAGTGCTCACTAAGACAGATTTAGACAGATTTGTGAATAATATTTGAGAGAAATAGGCCTTTTGTGTACATAAAAAGTCTTAGATCTTGAGTTCAGCTCATGAAAAATGGGGGCAAAAACAAAAATGTTGCATTTTATAATTTTGTTCAGAGTGTGTGTATTAGAGGGTGACACGGGAGTGAATTCTCAAACCTCTCCCGTCCCACTCCCACAAAAATTAATCTCTTCCCGTCCCAATCCCACGAAAAAACTGGGGGAAAATCCCGTCCCATTCCACTCCCGGAAGAATGACTCCCATTCCCTCCCACTCCTGTGTTGTTGTTTTTTTTTTTTTTATCTGTCAATTACAGTAAAAATATAGTACAGATCAGAGCGTGCCCACCTTATTAGTTGAATAAAACCCAAAATGTAGTTTTTGTTATTATATTGAACTGAAAGCCATCTTATGCACAGTGTTGCACAGATAACATTTCATGTAAATCATCCATGCTAACACACACGTCTTCTATTTTTTTTTGAGTTTCGAAGTTTCTCGCGCAAGTACACATGAGACCTAAAGCGCATCCTGTTTGCTTAAAAGCGCAATGTTTCGTTGTTATTCTGAGTGCACACAAATAAACGTAGAGTCTTTACAGATTCGAAAGATGTATTAGGCTACTTTTATCTGTATGACCAAAAATTACGGAGATTTTAAGAGCAAGTGAGCGCACCGGAGCCTGTCCTGCAGCAAACGCGCTTCCACTCTCCACACAAACACTTCAATAGCACACATTTCTCTAGGTTAACATCATATTGAGTGGCCATGTAAAGTTGCTACTACATACATCTTTCAGATAAAAAGACTCCGGTGTACCTATCTACTGATGGCTACTTCCAGCAAAATAATGCATCATGTCACAAAGGTCAAATCATCTCAGACTGGTTTCTTGAACATGACAATGATTTCACATTACTCAAATGGCCTCCACAGTCACCAGATCTCAATCCAATAGAGCACCTTTTGGGATGTGGTGGAACGGGAGATTCGCATCATGGATGTGCAGCTGACAAATCTGCAGCAACTGCATGATGCTATCATGTCAATATAGTAAATGCCGTTGTTACTTTTGCTGCATTACTTCACTTATAAAGTTTTGCGTCATATTTTGCTTCGCATTCATGACTTACCTGATTATTTGTTAGTCTTAACACTTTGGTATTAGTCCTAGTGTGCATGATTACATATTTTATATAGTGTTTAGTCTGTCTATGTTGCAACATTATTACCTGTGGTATTCTTACTTTAGCCTCCAGGAGCACAGCGCCATTGCTTTTTAAATCTGGTGTAACAGGACTGCCGGTGACCTATGTCAGTGATGAGAAGGAGCTTTTTGAAGAGGTCACAAACATTCTAAGAAAGTAGGTTAACAACGTATGTTTTGGATATTCCTTCTTGTATGTAGGGCTTCTATTAATGGTTCAAGCCTCCATTAGTTATAAAATTTAGGTATAAAATTACGTTTTGGAATTGGCAATGAAGACATTGAATGAGATGCATAAGAAATTAATCCTTCTTACCAAGAGTATTTTAAGGACAAAATCTGATGAATATCTTGAAATATAACATCTGAACAATGTATTAAGGTGTGGTAACCGTAGAAAAAGCGAAATAATTCAGCAGCCTGTCGTCGTTTATTCCTTACGTATAAAATTTGCTTGTATATGCTGATATTGGTCAAATCTTTATTTAAATGTTAAAGAGATTGTTCACCCAAAATTAAAATTGTCATAAATTTTTATTCTTGAAGTTCTGAACTTATTATTTTTTTCCTGTTGAACAGAAAAATAAAATGTTGAAGTAGCTCTTAATAATATGTCATTGTGACATTCTGGTATGCACCAAACAAGACAAAAAGTAACTGAATATATTTTTTTCCACTACCATTCAGGGGTTGCACTCAAATTAAACTTTGGGAGCAGGGGCGATGATGTTCTGTAAATATAAACCTAAAGACAATAGACAACACACAATAGCCAACAAACCATATTCTCATTTTGTGTACAACAGGGGAAAAAAACAGCACACTAGTTTAAAATATTAGGGCGAGGATGTTTTTACTGAATTTTGATTATGATGATAATAAGCTATACACCCAGTACAGCAAGTAAACTCATGAACCCACCAACCCCTCCACCACTAGGTATGACCCAGACATTCTGGTTGGATATGAGGTCCAAATGCACTCTTGGGGGTACCTACTCCAACGAGCATCAACACTCGGTGTAGACCTGTGCAAGCAACTCTCCCGTGTGCCAGGTAAGGTTAGCTCATTTAGCAGTAATGTACTTGTTTATTACCGGTTTTTGCTTAATTTTACCATCAGAAATGGTTCCAAACAAGGCCATAGCAGAACTGTTGTGCCTTTCGAAGCAACACACAGCTTTTAATACAATTTTTTTTTTTTTTTTTATGAATCGAGTGGGCCAATGATTCACTGACCCATTCATCCAGACAGTCACTTGGTTTGTTTCTGAATGTATCAGTCATTCTAATGAATTGAATGAATGAATGAATGACTCACATACTGAATATTTTAGTTTTATATTTACATTATAATTTCATTAAAAAAAAAAAAAAAAACTTTTTGGGAGTTGAAGCAGGCCAGGTCTTCTGCCAAATTTGTGTTATTTTTTCTTATCCCATTTCTCAAATGTTGTATTTGATGTCATTATAACAGGAGATGCAAAAGAGAATCGGTTCATGGCAGAGAAAGACGAATATGGTGCAGACACTATGACGGAAATCCATATTGTTGGACGTGTTGTCCTCAACATGTGGAGGATTATGAAGACTGAGGTTCCCTTGAAATTCATACCCCAAGAATGCCAGAGCTTACACTGATTATCTGAAAGTGTTTTATCAAGTGCTTCATGTATGTTTTCAGGCTCCATTGAATAACTACACTTTTGAGAATGTGGCTTTCCACCTCCTGCATCAGCGCTTTCCTCTCTACAGCCATCGTAAACTCTCTGACTGGTTTGACCACAACACACACCTGCATAGGTGGGAATTGTTCTCACATCTGTCAGATGCCTATTACTGGTCTTGTTGCAGGGTTGTTCCGATGAATATTATTGCTTCATTCATCTTTCAAATAGTTAAATTCAGAATTGAATGCTATCATACTGATTACTGCATATTGTGCTATATATACAGGTGCTGGTCATATAATTAGAATATCATCAAAAAGTGTATTTATTTCACTAATTCCATTCAAAAAGTGAAACTTGTATAATGTATACATTCATTCCACACAGACTGATATATTTAAAGTGTTTATTTCTTTTCATTTTGATGATTATAACTGACAACTAATGAAAACCCCAAATTCAGTATCTCAGAAAATTAGAATATTGTGAAAAGGTTCAATATTGAAGACACCTGGTGCCACACTCTAATCAGCTAATTAACTCAAAACACCTGCAAAGGCCTTTAAATGGTCTCTCAGTCTAGTTCTGTAGGCTACACAATCATGGGGAAGACTGCTGACTTGACAGTTGTCCAAAAGACGACCATTGACACCTTGCACAAGGAGGGCAAGACACAAAAGGTCATTGCAAAAGAGGCTGGCTGTTCACAGAGCTCGGTGTCCAAGTACATTAATAGAGAGGCGAAGGGAAGGAAAAGATTGTGGTAAAGTGTACAAGCAATAGGGAAAACCGCACCCTGGAGAGGATTGTGAAACAAAACCCATTCAAAAATGTGGGGGAGATTCACAAAGAGTGGACTGCAGCTGGAGTCAGTGCTTCAAGAACCACTACGCACAGACGTATGCAAGACATGGGTTTCAGCTGTCGCATTCCTTGTGTCAAGCCACTCTTGAACAACAGACAGCGTCAGAAGCATCTCGCCTGGGCTAAAGACAAAAAGGACTGGACTGCGGCTGAGTGGTCCAAAGTTATGTTCTCTGATGAAAGTAAATTTTGCATTTCCTTTGGAAATCAGGGTCCCAGAGTCTGGAGGAAGAGAGAGGCACAGAATCCACGTTGCTTGAGGTCCAGTGTAAAGTTTCCACAGTCAGTGATGGTTTAGGGTGCCATGTCATCTGCTGGTGTTGGTCCACTGTGTTTTCTGAGGTCCAAGGTCAACACAGCCGTATACCAGGAAGTTTTAGAGCACTTCATGCTTCCTGCTGCTGACCAACTTTTATGGAGATGCAGATTTCTTTTCCAACAGGACTTGGCACCTGCACACAGTGCCAAAGCTACCAGTACCTGGTTTAAGGACCATGGTATTAATTGGCCAGCAAACTCGCCTGACCTTAACCCCATAGAAAATCTATGGGGTATTGTGAAGAGGAAGATGCGATATGCCAGACCCAACAATGCAGAAGAGCTGAAGGCCACTATCAGAGCATCATAACACACCTGAGCAGTGCCACAGACTGATCGACTCCATGCCACGCATTGCTGCAGTAATTCAGGCAAAAGGAGCCCCAACTAAGTATTGAGTGCTGTACATGCTGCTCATACTTTTCATGTTCATACTTTTCAGTTGACCAAGATTTCTAAAAATCTTTCTTTGTATTGGTCTTAAGTAATATTAATATTAATATTAAGAATATAAAAAGGTCAAGATGGCGCCGAGGATGGCAGCCGTGTTGCGTGCTCCGGGAAAACTTTGCAGTTTTTCGTATGTTTTATTTGTTTTTTTGTTGTTTTACGTGTTACAGGTTGTTAGTATAACTGTCTACGATAGAGACACGCTTTTAAACATTGGTTCCTCCGTCGCGCAACGCAAACCGGACTTTGAGTTTTTGAATGCCGGTGGATTGTTCACAGACACCGCATCAGAGCTCTTTGTCTGGGTCGCGCAATCGAGGAAACGCCGCCGACGCCGAAAAAGAGCTGGCGTTCTCGTCAGACTGAGACGCCGTGCTTTCCGACATCCTCTTCCAACCATTTTACTGGCCAACGTTCAGTCACTGGATAACAAACTCTGTGAACTGCGGGCGCGCATCTCATACCAACGAGAAACAAGGGACTGCTGCGTTATTTGCCTCACAGAAACCTGGATGTCTGCTATGGTTCCAGACTCAGCCATCGAGCTCACGGGCTTCTCCGAGCCCCGCTCGGATAGAGCAAAGGATCTCACAGGGAAAAGCAGAGGCGGAGGTGTTTGTTTCTATATTAACAAACCTATATTTGGATTTTATATTTCTTCTCTTTTGGCACTCAACGGAGGCGGTCGCATTTTTCACTCCCCGTCCTCCCTTATTTTCCCTGCTTGCTCTCCAGTATTGTCTGATCTATTGAGAGACTCTCACTGCACTGCTCTTCAAACTGAGAAATTATGGATTTGATCAACTGGTCCCTCAACGCTATTGACACCATCTTTTCGACTAGAAAACTGGGTTCCGGGGAACCTGCCTGTCCGGACGGAACGTTCGCAGCTGGGTATACGATGGACGCGTGGGAGAGGTGGCGAATCGTATGTCTTGCGGCTCTTTCCGTGGAGGACATTGAAGACATCTACCTATTCGGAACCATGATAACAGGTCTTCTGCTGATTGGATTAGGCTTTGCCCTGGGTTATCGAAGAATTCAGAAAACGGGTACAGCTGTCCAAAGCCTCACAAGGCTGCCCGTCATGACTGAAGCTGTGGGAAGAGTATTGAGCATTGAGACTGAGACTATTAACCGCAATATGGATTCTATCATGGAGAAGCTCACGGCTTTGCAGAGGAAAATTGACGATATTCGGGATCAGAATGGACAGAGAGAGTAGCTGTGGAATGCGGCTACTCGCCTAAACAAATCACAATCTTATCTTTTCTGGCTCCCCCGTACCAGCACTGCCTGGCAAGGACGTTGTTGGAAATTTATCCCTGGGAAAGAACACTGCAGTGAGACGCTCTTGCCCCCTCCCCCATTCTACAGACATTGATTATAAACTATTACACACACACACAAATACTTCCCCTCCCCCCATCCCTCGCCTCCGTTAGCTTTGAACCTGCCAGCCTGATGGGCGGGTCTGTGACCAGCGCTGAAACAAATGGCTGCTGAACCGGATGGCTGCTTGCCAGAGCTGGATTTGTTTTCCCCTGTTGCAAGAGTCTTGTTTATGGTGTATGTGCTTTTTGTGCTGAGGTGTTTTTTTTCTGTTCTCACACTGTACTCCCTAAGGAGCATAGTCTGGGGGTTATTTATTGTTTTATTTTTTTTATTTTTTTCTCCTCACTTTCCTCATGTAAATGCTGTATTTTCTTCAATTCCCTGTCTTCCTGTTCTGTCTACCCCCTTGTCATATGTATGTTGTGTATGTATGGACAGGTTGATGGCTAATTTCGCTGGTACTTGTGACTAGTGACAATAAAGGGCTACTACTACTACTACTAACAACTCGTGGTGTGATGAAAGGAACATACACTCTATTAAATCATTCTGCTCCCCTGATCTGGAATTTCATATGCTTCTGTGTCGACCATTCTGGCTACTGAGGGAATTTACAGCGATCATAATCACGGCTGTTTACATTCCTCCTCAAGCCAACACAGACCAGGCACTCAGGGAACTGTACGGGAATATAAGTGAGCAGGAAACCGCGCACCCAGATGCAGCTTTTATTATCGCGGGGGACTTTAATAAAGCCAACTTCAGAACAATAGCGCCAAAATACTTTCAACACATCACCATCAACACGCGTGGAGATCGTATACTCGACCATTGTTACACTTCTTTCCGGGACGCATACAAATCCCTCCCCCGCCCACCTTTCGGCAAATCGGATCAATCTTCCGTTCTGCTCCTGCCTGCTTATAGGCAGAAACTGAAACGTGAAGCACCCGCCCTCAGGACAATACAATGCTGGTCGGACCAATCGGACGCTACACTACAGGACTGTTTTGATCACGTGGACTGGGACATGTTCCAGGCAGCGTCTGATGACGACATAGAGGCGTATTCAGATTCCGTAACATGTTTCATCAGGAAGTGTATAGATAATATAGTTCCGACCAAAACAATTCGTATCTACCCCAACCAAAAACCGTGGATTAACAGCAATGTTCGATCAGCCTTGTCAGCGCGGACATCTGCCTTTAAATCCGGAAACACTGACGATCGGAAACAAGCCAGTTACGATCTCAGGAGATCCATCAAAGCAGCCAAACGACAATATAAAAACAAAGTTGAAGAACATTTCAACAACAATAATCCAAGAAGCATGTGGCAGGGCATTAACAACATCACAGGCTTTAAAGGGAAAAAAACTGTTACTGTGAACATCCTCTCTACCGGACGAGCTCAACACCTTTTATGCTCGTTTCGAGGCTGATAACACCGCCCACACAGAGAGCGCTCACACGACTGCTGCAGAAGAGGTGAGTCCACTCACGCTTTCTGTCGCGGATGTAACCCGATCCTTCAAACGGGTGAACATCCGTAAAGCTGTGGGCCCAGATGGTATACCAGGCCGTGTGCTCAAAGCATGCGCTTTCCAGCTAGCCGGGGTTTTTACAGATATTTTCAATCTGTCCCTCTCTCTGTCTGTGGTTCCCGCATGCTTCAAAAAATCCACCATTGTGCCCATACCTAAGAAAAATAAAATCACATGCTTGAATGACTGGAGGCCCGTTGCTCTGACCCCCATCTTCAGCAAGTGTTTTGAGAAGCTCGTCAGAAAACACATCTGCTCTGTGCTGCCTGCTTCACTGGACCCACTACAATTTGCATACCGCAGTAACCGTTCCACAGACGATGCTATTGCCTTCACCCTGCACACTGCTCTCTCCCACCTGGAAAATAAGAACACCTATGTGAGGATGCTGTTCGTGGATTATAGTTCGGCATTTAACACCATAGTGCCTGCCACACTGGTTGCGAAGCTCCAGACTCTGGGACTGAACAGATTTCTGTGCAGCTGGATCCTGGACTTCCTGACAGGCAGAAGTCAGGTGGTCAGAATGGGCAACAACACATCATCTCTGACCCTCAACACTGGTGCACCGCAGGGCTGCGTCCTCAGCCCACTCCTGTACTCCTGTACACACATGACTGTACAGCTACACACAGCTCCAATGTCATCGTCAAATTTGCTGATGACATTAACGGTGATAGGCCTGATCACCGACAACGATGAGACGGCCTACAGAGAGGAGGTGAGTACCCTGACTAAATGGTGTCAGGAGAACCACCTCTCACTCAACATCGACAAGACCAAGGAGCTGGTGGTGGATTACAGGAGACAGAGCAGAGAACACACACCCATCACCATCGACAAGACACCTGTGGAGCGGGTGAGCAGCTTTAAGTTCCTCGGCGCTCACATCACCGAGGATCTCACATGGTCTGCTCACACAGATGCAGTGCTGAAGAAGGCACATCAGCGTCTCTTCGTCCTGAGACGGCTGAGGAAGTTTGGAACGAGCCCCAGAATCCTCAGATCCTTCTACACCTGCACTGTGGAGAGCATCCTGACCGGCTGCATCACCGCCTGGTTTGGAAACAGCACCGCTGGCAACCGCAGGGCTCTGCAAAGGGCGAACTGCCCGCCACATTGTTGGAGGTGAGCTTCTCTCCCTCCAGGATATCTACACCAGGCGGTGTACAAGGAAAGCCCGGAGGATTATCAAAGACTCCAGCCACCCATCCCACAGACTGCTCTCTCTGTTGTCCTCAGGGAGACGTCTCCGCAGCATCCGATCGCGCACTAGCCGACTGAGGGATAGCTTTTTCCCTCAGGCTATCAGGCTAATGAACAGTCAGAACTAATTCACCCTACATCACACTCCCACTCACACAACATGACATGCACTGCACTTTAACACAGTTCAACTGGACTACACGCACACACTGCACTAACACATCTGCTATCACTGGACACCATACAAAAGCACATCCACGACACTGCATATGCATAATCTACTATCAACTATCTGCTGCTCAACCAATCTGCTGTTAATTTATAATCTGTTGCACCTTCACATTATTACTATGTATAGACTACATAATGTATAGATAGTGTACATAATGTAGATGTCCACATACGGTGTATAATGTGTAGTTGATAACTAAGTATGTCTTTATAGTACACTATGTGTACTGAGTATATATGTATGTGTATTTTGCACATTGTCTTCTGTACAGTCTGTAAATATGTACTGTCCATATGTAAATTGTTGTTTTTTTGCACTGTCTGGAGCACGCTTGTAAGAATTTCACTCACCAAGGCACTTGTGCTGTGGTGATGTGACAATAAAAGTGATTTTATTTGATATTCAAATTTTCTGAGATACTGAATTTGGGGTTTTCATTAGTTGTCAGTTATAATCATCAAAATTAAAAGAAATAAACACTTGAAATATATCCGTCTGTGTGGAATGAATGTATACATTATACAAGTATCACTTTTTGAATGGAATTAGTGAAATAAATCAACTTTTTGATGATATTCTAATTATATGACCAGCACCTGTATACTGTATGGTACCAGCTAAGTATGTGAAATACTTATCATTCAACAATGCACTGCAAATAATTAACTAACTTATTTTTGTCTTAGTATTTCTGTTTTGTAGCAAAATTATCTAAACCTTTTCTTTAATAAACTCTACAAAATTTTGTTTGAATAATGTGTAAAACAGCAACCAAAACATATAAAGAATATTCATGTTGCCACCGATAGCCTCGTGGCCAGCACGCTGACATATAGCGGCTTTGGGCGTCCTGAGATAGAGTCCTGGTTTGCAGACCTTTCCAGATCCCATCCCCCTCTCTCTTCTTTGCTTCCTGTCATCATACTGTCCTATTGCAATAAAAAGGCACCCCATCCCCACAATTTTTTTTTTTTAAATAATTAAATTCAATAATAAAACAACTCTAGTATATTAAGCAATTTTCTTCTCAAATGAATCTTGTTTTTCTCTCGACATCTATCGCAACATTTATCATGTTGAAAATAAATAGATGTTAAACATGATTGCATTTATAGGATATAATTTTTGCACTATGCTTGTGATCTTTCTGGTCATACAAACTTTATACATTGGTCATACACTTTGTGTTTATTACATTTTGTGTGTGTTTGTGTTCTGTTGTTTGGGTCAGGTGGAAAGTGGTGGATCATTATGT